>JAQJVL010001888.1:0-90000 GCA_035578905.1 Stictocephala bisonia
CATAATTTCATTTTTATTTTAAATGGTCTTATAACGTTAGTAAAATGTAATAACATAACATATTAAAAACAAAACTCTGATCTCAACCCCAAACATAAATGTAAAATGCTGAAAAAAACTTAATACATTTGAATTTTTAAAACAACACCTTAATTGGTATCTAAAAAATAAAAGTAAACAATTATTTAGAAAATATTATTAAACCTACACAATATATTCATATTCCGACATAAAAATGTTTACGATTTTAATTTTATTACAATAGATTAGATTTAACCACATTCGACGTAAACCGTAATGAAAGCTTGCCTTTGCTCTAAATCCCTAAACTCTTTGCAAATCTATTCAGAAACTCTATCATTTTAGTATATGACCTAAATAAACCACCCTAATATTACGTAACTTATAACTATACATATAATTTGTACATGTTAAATTTATTGACCTCACAATTATTATTATGAAAGCATTACGAGAAAATAGAGATGCAATCTCAACATTTGTTATGACCATATACGATTTATCTCGTTCTTGTCTGGGTGGGTGGGTTAACGCCACGGAATTCGTCTAGAAGAGTAGATTAACTCTACCAAACGTGTCTGAATGGGTGGATCAACACCAATGTTCATGTATGGGTGGGTGATTCAACTCTACTATATGTGTCCGAATGGGTGGGTAAACGCCACCTTACGCGTTTGGGCGAGTAGGTCAACTCCACCGTACGTGTTCGAGTGGTTGGGTAAATGCCACCATATATGTATAGGTTGGTGGGTCAACTCCACCGTAAGTGTCTGAATGGGTGTGTATGTCAACACCACCGTTCGTGAATGGGTGGATGAGTCAAATCAACCGTACGTGTCGGAGTCCGTAGCTAAACGCCACCATACGCGTCTGGTTGGGTGGGTCAACTCCACCGTGAGTGTCTGAATGGGTGGGTAGGTCAATACAACTATTGACAACAAGGGGTGAGTGGGTGGGTGAAAATCATGCCATAAGTGAATAGTTGGATACGAGATTTAATCTGCTAATAAACGTTACTAATTTATAAGACAGTAATCTATAAAAACTCTCTTTCCATGTTATATTTCAAATATTGGTTTTATTTGAGTTTTTCAAATTTACAGAAAACCAAACATTTATGCAAATATATGTTTGTACATAAATACTTTCTGTATCATTATTTTATTTTGCTAAAAATCCTTAATTCTTATTCTCTGTAACTATTATTATTATTAAAACTGTAATAGTTTCAGATGTGTATGTTGCAGCATTGTTTCAATATATATGAGAATCATTAGTATGTATGATACGAATTGTAAACAAAAAGTAAACTGCAACACTAATGTTATGTAACATAACTATTGCAATTAGTATCGAGTACATTGCAGTATATGCAGAAACTATTATAACAAATAATCGATTAGTTAAAATTATTCTATTAAATCATGACAGTCAGTTATGGGTAACATTTATTTGGCACTAAACAGCCGTGGTCTAAATACTCCCAATGTTTTGGCGTATTTTAATTTGTTGGTTCTGTTTATTGTTCTATCCTTAATGTTCCGTTCATATATTCATTGCGTTCATCAGAATCATCAGAATCATAGTTTTTGTAGATATATGTGTTTGACTTGAGAAATACTACCATTTATTGGAGGCTGGAAATTTTATACGTTGGCCTGAAGCCACAGATCCCAAACAACAACCCCGCAGATGATTTATCCATGGAGTTTCGAACTGAGATTGGTCGCTGACAGCCAGATTGCCAAAAACATCTTCTTTACAAACGGTTTATCTTTATTTATTGTTGGATTTTATCTCCAATGTTTGTTTAACTGTTCTGAAGCCTATAATTTAACTTCTGCTAAATAATGGTCTAAGCCACACGAGGAGGAACGAGACTTCAAATATTTCTTGTTTTAAGTAGTTAATTCTAATGGAGGACTTCTCTGTCGTAACTTTGGCTCAGAAAAGACATTCATTGTTTAATTTATGTTTATTTTATTTAGATGATACAGAAAATCGGTGACATAAACTTATAATTAACTCAGTAGTTTAACTTATAATCCAAAACAAAGGGTAAAAATAACCAAATTGAATTTTAAATATTTTACCTACTTTTATGCCCAACATTTCCCATGGAATGTCACGTATCTCATAAAAGTGGTTTTAGATTAACACATGTGCTAAGTGAGTGGTTTGAACATGATTGTGATTGTTATTAATTATAAATTTACCCATAGCAAATATGTACATGCAAAATATTTGTTTGCATTTCACTGTGGGTATTTTGTTCAAAATAGGACAGGTGTACCATAACGATGCCGCTGGTTCACACTATATTGATGCATATATTTTTCAGGTGGAAATACTGAGTTTCCAAAGCCATTGTGCAACAATCGTTTCTAAATTACAATCAATTTGTGAAGTTACTTACATGGTAATATGTAAATGCAAATGTATATTCAATATAAGTAGGAGTAAATTTAATACAATTTTGAATGAGAACAATTAAGTATTTTGTAATGAATAAATATAAAATATTTTACTACATTTGTAATAACTATGAAATGTATTCAATTCAAAATATCAAATAAAGTATAAAAAAGTAAGACGTATAAATCGTAAATACGAAGTGTGGTCGATATTCTACGAAAGCGTACGTGCAGTTTGATTGAATATTCTCTAAAGTATTCTTGGCAGGCAGTTCACTTATTTTAATGATAAATTCATGACCGGAAGCGTTTCTGGAAGGTCTTTTCGACAGGGCGGTCAGCTGCTTTATCGTCATCTCTCCCCCCTCCATATCAAGAATAGTTCAGAATGATTCTGCAATACTTTGAAGCACAGGTAACACTACTAAAAACCTTTTATAGTAAACAATGGATGTGGTGCGAAAATCGTCTTTCTAAATAACAATTGTTATTACTATTAGATTTACAAATGAGTTTATCAAATCTGGAATTAATAAGTTGTTAAAAAAAATTATAATCCATAGTAAGATGCATTGTATTTTTTAAAGTTTATCTGTATATTACTGTAGTTCATGAAACGTGATTCACTTTTGTAATATATTGGGAAATATTGATTAAGAACATTTATTACAATTTTTTATACGTTCATTTTTATGTAATTTTTCTAATTCTTTTTGAAACAATTTTCTATTCTTTTTGTAGATGCTCTTTATTACATTGTTTTAAACGTAAGACCACAATCCAACAATATGCACAGCTGTGGACTGCCCTCTATTCTTTAAGGAGATATTCAGACTGGTTGGTTGATAAGAAATTGGTTATTCGATCTGTCCTAGCCACCTTTTATTGCATATTATGGCTAGTTATTCCTATATTGTAACAATTATAATGGAATCGTAACATATTTTGAGAATACAAAATTATTTATTTAAACTTCTGGATAAGTATATTTAATGACACTTATTTAATGATTAAGATCGGTGCCACTGTGAACACGTAGACAAATATTTTCTGTTCATCTCTAAAATGTTTGGGTTAGAAGTTCACGCACAATTAGTGATTAATGTTTAAAATATTTTACAAGGATATGAAAGAAACAATACGGTCTTAGATATGATCTCGTATTCAAGATTCAGTTTAAACGAGAGATTTTGTTTGGCCTTTATGAACGTTTTGTCCTGTTTTTCAGATTAATGAACTACATTACACAATCATTTTCTTAATAACTAGAATACTCAACAAAGTAACTAATTTTTAGTATTTTAAGGAAATGTAAATTATCTTTCATTTATATCAACTGTTGTTTAAACCAATACTGGAATAATGATCATTTTTAATTATAGTTTGGGATGTTGTTTGGGCTTGATAGTAAAACATTTCTTGCAAGCATATTGGATCCAAGAAACTTAATTTTTACCTTAAAGCTATTACTATCTTTTGGTATTTTCTAATTTTGTAAGTTCGAGTGGATGGAATTGGTATTAGGTGAAATATTTGTTAGGGTGGTGTGTTTTCCCCAATTATATTATTATTATGTTATGTTTATTGATCAGTCATAACTACAGGATACGATTTCAAGGAGCTATCAAGGAACATTCGTCATTGAGGTCCGGTTGAGATCATGGAGGTCCGAGGTACCTGGTTCCCCAATCTTTTACAGCTGTCATAATACTATGTTAGATAAGATGAAGTTCAAACATCTAAATATTTGGGTGCCTATTGATGAATAAAGTTTTTATATTTCATTTATCATTTGTTTATAATATAAGACATAGCTCTTCAGACAGTCAACCTTAGTTTAAATACGAATTTGTAGACGACTATACTTCTATTTTCAGTACTTGAGACTTTTAGGTAAATTTTGAAAAAGTTGTTGGACAAGTTTGGTTTTATACATTTAAATAATTTTGTGAGCTGTTGATTGATAGAGTTTTTATGTTTTTTTGTATCAAGTGTTTGTTATATAAGATACGAACCGTCAGAGTTATTATCAGTTTAGAGGTAAAATAATTTAATTTATTTTGAAACCGATTATATCGAGTATTAGATATCCAGTTCACAATGCATTTTAGATTAGGATGACACCTAAGAAAATACTACAGTAAATGATTGTAAAGTACAAAATATTTTAAACAATAAAAGTATTTAAATGCCCTATTAAATATCAACATAGTTTTTATTTATATTACACTCTTTGCATAGTATTATTCTAATGACCTTAAACATTTTAAAAGTTAATTAATCTGTTTTATTAAACGCATTGAATTCAAAGTTAATTAGTGGAACAAAGACTTCAAACTCTCTCTCGTCACAATTTATAACTGTCAACTCAACAGCATTCCTTTGTACGCACAACAAAGTGTATACACTGTAAAGCAGGAATATTGCCTGGTACAGTCTTTCACGCTGAAAATCTCGTTTCTGATATTCAAAATATTTCAAATATTGCTAATACTATTGAGTATTCTAGACGTTTGAGAGACTAATCTTCAAATATTGCTGTGAATAAATTTTCGTTAAATGTATACCTACATTTTGTACTTTAAATATATATTCAACATTCCCAGTAACAAATTATGGAGAGAAAACAAACAAAATAATATTTACAACAAATTAGGACTTATAAAATTAAATCTTAGGACTTGTACAAGGGTTAGGTTGGTTAAATTGAAAGACGATTTGAGAAACGATTTCAAAATCATATACAAGCTCTCAAGTTACAAAAATACTACCATGAAATCCACTTTTGCAGAATATTACTCTCCTAATACAACTACATAACATGAAATGTCTTAACATGATATTATATCTTTTTCAATGAATTTTATATTGCTAACAAATCCTGCAAATTTCTTTAACACATCAATAAAATACATCAACCCAATATTAGATGAAATACAAAGATATTATAGTACTAATTAAAATAATGCTTACGTATCCAAATAAATCACAAAAAAGACGTATTTTATTATTTAAATATGTATGAATAATTGTTTAAGTTTACTTTTGTTTATACTGGAATATGACCGAAATGTCATTATATGGAATGAACATGATATTATTTTACTTAAAATATATTTTTCATAATGTTCCGTACTTAGTATTAGATATTGTACATATATTTAGTTGTAATTCATAATTCAGTAATTTAATAGTTTGTTCCTCTTATTTGTATTTATAATCTCTTAAGCATAAATTGTTAATCACATACTCATAGTATATTCACTTGTTACTGTATTGCAATTTAAATAATATTGCTGGCCTCTATGCACATGCACTTGCCAAAAGTCAAATATCAGGTGACATTGTCTAACCCTTGTAACCGGTGGTGTGAACCCCGTCAACACGCTTCACCCGTATACCTAAAATTAAAACCCCAGTTGAACTCATGATGCTATGCAGAACGGTTCGCTCGGCGTCGCGATTGCCGTGACCTCTCTTATAGTGAATTATAGTGACCTCTCTTTTGGTTTCATTAGTCAGTGATCGTGCTTTTCTCGTCTCTCAATCTCTCTACTCTCAATCTAATCCGTATTTAATTCAAGGCAAACTCTATTCAGTGATGTGTTGTGCTCAAAACTGTCCGCTGGACAACATCGACACCCCAGGCCTGGTGTATCCATCTCTACGGTCATCTCATCTCTCATATTCTCAGTTCTTCACTCCAAGCAAAATATGTACTATCTCCTCTAAAAGGTACAGTTGGTTCCTTTTCATTACTTTCTACTTATAAAACGCATCTCCCTGTGATCGTTCGTGGTAACGTCTTTTGTAGTGTTTCCTCTACTAACGAGGATGTTAGGTGGTCCTCCGAAAAGGCACTAAGCTTTACAATCTCTCAAAACGCCCTCAATACTAAATACATAAGTATTTCGAAATGATAATATTATAAAGACATATTCTGTGGGCTACAAAGTGGTCGTTTTAGGAAACAAAATAAATACAATAGTATAATTAATTTCGTATAATAAAGGATGAGTTAACTTATTTCGATGTTAGATTATTTTCTAGACCGGCTCAAACTCAACAAATCACTATTAAGTATCAGTTTAAAAAAAGTTTAATACAAATCTTTCAATAATTCATTAAAGACCAGGTAGTCAGATGACCTCACATAACCTCAGATAATGGTTACCTAAGTAAAAACATTGATAATTTGGGATAGAAATAAGATAATTCGTGTGTTTTTGTTAATTGTGCCTCCTTTGATATGGGGAACATTGTAATAGTATTATTTATATTTTTCGTTACGTAATCAGCGTGTAATTTATGACTTATTGCTGGTTTTAGATATATATAACTAGTTTTATATTAAGCGTTAAGAAATTCCCTAAGCCATTATTATGTATTGTTGTTTAAAGGTAACAAATAGACCTGGTCCACCTCTTAGCCTTCCTACAAATGTCATCTGATACGTCTGGCAAGCTATTAGTTGAATTAAACAGTGCCATGAGCGGCTTATAGAACCACCTACATTAGCAGGCCTTTGTGCATCTCGTGATCGGTTGGGAAAATGTTCTGAGGGCAGTACTACATAGGTTCTAGCTCTGGTACCACTTTAAAGACACCAAGTCATATTTTTAATTTTCATCAAAGAGCCAGGCAATGAGAGCCAACTTAACCCCTCAAAAAATGTTTCCAGTAAAATGGCTATTATATTTCAAAATGTATTCGTAAGGATTGATTCAATAAATGAGATATTCTTTGAAAAAATATAAATTTATTTTTACTAGAGTATCCACTGTGGTTTTAAATGTTTTTATGTATAAGGTGTCAGCTTTAAGTAATGTGGATTATGTGTATTTTTGATACGCCTTCCAACATTATTTATGACCAAGAACTACTTGGAGACAACTTGGTAGAGTTGCTTCCATCGTAGTGGTTTCACGACAAATTCCATTTAATTCAAACCTAGATTTAATCAAAAGCATGTATTGTGTGGGTAGATTGGTATTATAGCACTTAGCTTAGTTAAAGGTACATAATTAGAAAAAAAGAGAAAAAAAACACATTTGAAAGAATTCGACAGTGAATGGCTTCTACAATTTCGCAAACCAAGTTCTTTGTTAAATATTTGTTATATGTAAAATGTATCTTATTACTTATGTGTTGTTTATACAGATTGTAGTATTGAAAAAATACATATTATCTATTGCGACTTAAATATAGATTCTACATCAATAATTCATAGTTATTGGATTTGAAATGTTTTGTAACAATAGGATTTTTCAAAATAAGAGTTGTGATTCTATAACTGTATTATAAGTAAATACTTGCTATGAATTGTGTAATGTTTTCCACATTTTCTGTGAAATTCGTCTGGGATAATTGATTCATAAAACATAATAAATTTTTTTATTACGTAATTTGATTAGCCATGCTGTGAATACATACTATACCTTGAAGTAGATATATATACGAGTAGTATGTGTTCGCAGAGTACATAGAATAGCATGCATCTAAACCAACTGTCTATAGTGTTTAGAGAACCTATCTTCAAGGTTCACTTTCTATGAGCTGTAAAGTTTCATATGGTGCATCCTAAAATGTCATCATAGTAAGATGTTTTGAACTTCCATTTTCATATTTTATCAGAAATCTTAAGTTGTAACTGTTTTGTGTTGTAACCGTTCAGACTCGTGAGATAAAATACATCAAGTGTCGTTAATCTATGAAATTGTAGTGAGAGCACAAACAGTGTAGTACGTGTTATTCGACCATCACACAAATGCCATTGTTTGATTTTATATTTTGTTTGTTTCAGGTAGCAGATACTATTGTCCTAAATAAACCTATTTGACAATATAAATACTTATCAATGAAATAAAAGTAAAAAAACATATTAATTTTCTGTTAAAAAGGGAATTTTTAAGAATACTTTTTACTTATAATACTAGAATTGAGTTATACGTAAACGGCCAAACACAATAGACTGCAACAAAACATTTAGTTTTAATAGCACTCAAAATACTAACCTTTTAAACGGTAATCAGGTTTTCCAAAACAGGGGGGCATTTTTATGGAAATTTACAAACTTTTAAATAAAACTTACAAACAGTATTATTATGTTTTGCTGGTAACTTAAAATATGTTGTAACATTAATGCTTCTTAAAAGTTAAATTGAGTGTTATGGATAGAAAATGATGTCAAGAAGGTATATTCAGAACTATTTATGTGAACATTGACTTAGTTTCATATACATAAGGTATGATATAAATAAAAAATAAAACGTGTTTTCTACAAAATAATAATTAGTTTGAATTCACTAGAGATTGTGTACAAACGACGGAGTTATTACTTAAATAAACATATACCAAATACACCAAAAGAAAAACAAATATCTCATATCATCTGGAAAAGACGACTCGGCCGGTCTGAGTACTATATGTTTCAGAGTATAAATGTTAACATAGGTTCAGAATACACATAGGTTCATGTTAATGTACAGCATTGCCCAACAGTCATGCATACAATTCGCCGCTGTTGCTCGACATAAAATAACAATATTAACATATTTAACGACATTTTCACATGTTTTACGGAGAAAGTCACGTGTAAATAACATTGTGATAATGTTATAATTAAAAGATTTATTTCATATATATTTGTTTGCATATATAATTATTTTGTGTTAACATATTTTTGTTCAATTAATGAATTTGATAAACTGAAAGCATCATGTAATTTCCTGAATAATTTATGTAAATATTTTTATGAATTGTTATGTTTGTTGTTGTATACTTTAATTGATATTGTTAAATTTATTTTGTGATTGATGGATTTTGGGTTTTGGAGTATAAGACTTACAATGGATACTTAACTTAGTATTACAGATGTCATTGTAATTGGGTTTATCCTATTTAAGTAAATAAAATTAATACAACAATATTCCACAACAAACTGATCAGTAGCCAACCAAAATGAAGCTATTGAAATATCAGCTTGTTGGCCAAACTGACGCCGTTCTCCTTCGTAAGTCGTCAGTTTATTTATGGCCCATTTCTTCTCCATATGAGAAATTGACCAAAAGTTGTTTTATGACTACATCAGCAACTAATGTCGTTTTTATTTGTATATAAATCATAAAGAACGATAGTTATTAGCATTACTAGCCACCAATGCACTATGCATGTCATCACGCTCATTTTCGGCTTAATAGTTAATCAATTAGCTAATGTGATAGAGGAGTCTGAGCTGATAAACCGTACTAGGAGGAGATGGATTTACCTATCGGTAAATTAGGGGAATGGGTATTCTGGCAGTATATCATGGTAGTGGCAAGGCGCATGGCCTAGGGCAAGGTGGGTGGGAGGCGTCGGGACGGCAGTCAGTGGTCGTGGCGTCGGCGTCGCGGTCGGAACCTCAGTGAGTCCTTGGTATCCTGAAGGAACCTAACAAGTCGTATTGGCCTCGTTACACATGTTTTCTGGGTGCCCTTGAGTAAGTGGAAAATAGTAAAATTAATTTGTATGTATATTACAAGTAGTATTTAATACAATTTAAACTTATTTTAAATTGTCAACTGGCGAGTGAAGTAAAAAAAAAAAAAAAAAAAAAAAAAAAAAAAAAAACGCATATTACACTTTACAAGTTAGGGCTACTGATATTATTAATGAATAAATATTTTGAATAAAGCAGACCTATATTTATATTTTTAAATAAAACACTGTCCAGAGTTTGCTATTAGGCCATCTTCAGAATGTCATAAAAGCCGACACTGATAAGTGATTTACTTAAAAACATGAATACATGTCACTCTCCCCAAATATTACTTAATTTTAAATATAAATGTAATGCTTTTTACGAAATGTTGTACAATAAAAATATTGTTGAGAGAAATGAATAATGATATTTTATCCTGATTTAAAACTATAATTTAAACTTTTTTCCTCATTCCTCTATTTTTACATATTTTTATAAACTTTAAAAAGTCGTTAACTTCTACTACTAGACTACATATTATGTAGAAGTTGTTAAGGATTAATTTCTTTGACGGTCTTGGAGAGGTGAAAGTATATTTATTCGATTGCATAAATAATAAAAAATATATACACTTTCCTAAATAAAAATAATGTAATTTGTGTCCAATAAACGTTAAAATTGTATTCATAACTATGTGATACTCAAAGGTTAAGAAACGTGTTAGGATATACGATCAAAAGTATATATTAGACCAAACACAATCCTCACGTATCCTTCAGTTTTAAGCTTATCATAATATATTAAATTTAATATTATCATTGTTTGATTACGATAAATAATTTACTTACTTCAATTACAAATTATTTAAAGAAAATATACAAAAGGGGATTTAACGAATTCCAGGCAGCATCACGTTTAGTTGTGTAGTAGACAATGCTATTGAAATGATCAGTTTAGAGAATCGCTTAGTTAATATAATATTACTAAAATTTCAATAATACCAATATAGTTATTGTTTTCTCTTCATTACCAATTCATTAAAATTATACATAAATGTTGCTTATCAAAACGTACACATAGTGGTGAAAATAGACGTTCAACCAATTTGTAATATATTGTAATAGAACCAAAACTCAATCAGCTAGAAACATAAGGTAATTTTATTTGCTTAAATTAAGTTACTGATGCTTAACTTAATTTAAGCAATAACACATGAAACTCGTTATTCAGGAACAAATTAAAATATTGACATATTTATTTTCATTTTTAATGTCAACTTATATTAGTTTTAATCATTACAAAGAAACATTGTAATAATGACTTTGATGAAATATCAAAAGTAATATAAAAATTAATAAAATATCAGTAACATAACTGATAATATTCTTGTTCCTTTAGCAAAGTAAAATTTTGTCTTAAGTTTCTGGAGTTATATTTACATTGGTTATAATTTTTGATGGTTATTATTTAACGTTATAGTTGAAACAAACACTTCAGTAAATAGTTTTTTTAACAAAACAAAACTAAAAACTATTTACTGGAGTTTTCGTTTTATCTATAACATTAAATTATAAATCCAGCAAGAAAAGTACTTTAAGAATGATAGTTACTATTTATTTAATTAACAACAACTAATCATCGGGCCCTAGAGTTAGGAAATACAATCAGATAAAACTCGTTCTTTTATCATTTAAAAAATAGTCTGAATTCCTTGAAAAACCCTTTTTTAAACAAAGCAATTGTCTTTAAAAAATTGTTTAAAAAATACTCTCTGGATAATTGGTCACTTAACTGTTAAGATTAAAATACTTATAATTTTACTTAAAACATTACTTCAGCTGCCAACGGATACAAATTATGATCCAGATGGGACAGAATATAAGATTATTACTACGTGGTTTGTATCCTAAAATAGGATCTAAGTTCCGTGTGGACTTAGGTCCTTTTTAAGAAAAATAATGTTTGACGAGCAAGTAGATTCAGCAATGTAGGACCCATATTTCATAAATTGTAAAATTGTTTTTTTGAACAACCTGGGTAGTTGGGAAATAACCTCTGGTATGTCTGTGTGCGTGCGTGCGAGTATGTGGTGTGTGTGTGTGTGTGTGTGTGTGTGTGTGTGTGTGTGTGTGTGTGTGTGTGTGTGTGTGTGTGTGTGTGTGTGTGTGTGTGTGTGTGTGTGTGTGTGTGTGTGTGTGTGTGTGTGTGTGTGTGTGTGTGTGTGTGTGTGTGTGTGTGTGTGTGTGTGTGTGTGTGTGTGTGTGTGTGTGTGTGTGTGTGTGTGTGTGTGTGTGTGTGTGTGTGTGTCTGTGTGTGTGTGTGTGTGTGTGTGTGTGTGTGTGTGTGTGTGTGTGTGTGTGTGTGTGTGTGTGTGTGTGTGTGTGTGTGTGTGTGTGTGTGTGTGTGTGTGTGTGTGTGTGTGTGTGTGTGTGTGTGTGTGTGTGTGTGTGCGTGTGTATGTGTGCTGCTAAGCCACACGGGAGCACACTCATCAGTGGAGTAATCCAGGGACAAGACAGTAGTACGCAGGACTTGTGCGTTGGCTCTCCACGATGATCCAGCAAGTTGCTGCACAATGTCAGTTCTGGTCCTTAATTTAGCTGATGTCTCCTGTAGATGACAACGATGAATTTATTGAAATAGTTTTAATTAGCTAGAAGAACTTTAAATCACAAATGATAATTATTTTAAACATACAGTTTAGATCATCGTTATTTAGCATCGTATTATATACTCATATATGATCCCTAAAGTATAAATTTATTTATATTTTAGACGTTTAATAAATCTGGTAAAGTTGTAATAAACAAATGTTCAATGGTTATATGTAACCTATAAATTCCATAATATTGTTATGAAAGTGCATTGTCAAATCCCAAATTATTTTAATTTTAAAAGCACTATCAATTTATATAAGAATATTGTTCTTAAAAATAGAGACTTAGTAACATTAATGCTACAGTATAAACTCCTTGAACAGTAAATCGACGTTAAAATGTTCTTAATCAGTAAATCAATCTGTTATTTTTAACTTACATTATATACATTTGTTTGTATAAGAAAGTATCAATTTTACTTTAAAACCTGATTGGCTCTTCAGGCAGTCATTTTAAAACTAATTTAATCACTAGTATGTATTCATTACTATGGTAGCTAACATTTTGTTAGGCCTGTGAGTGCTGATCAAATGTTTGATGTGGGATGTAGCGGACTGTAGCGGAACAGTATTCACTATCACAGTACGGACTATAACTTTGACAGCCAGCACGTAGTAAATCTTCCAATTACAATAATAGAAGAAGATTGCCATCTTCCGGGCCTTACAATCACTTCTCACACACATTTCAATAGCCAGGTTCTTTACATATTAATTCTGTGATCTCATGGGCTGACAATGTCACGGGCTCACTAGGATACGTAGCTCAAATGTTTGATGATTTCTTAGCTGGTCAGAATGTGCTGTTTAAATGTGATACTTTTTTATTTTATAGTGTTTCAACATATTTGGTATTCCTCACAAAAAATGCAAAACCTATATCAACAATTTTATTTTCGGTGAAAATGGATTATTATACAATCTGTGTGACTTAAAAGTATTCACACAAATTGATTTAGGGATGTTTAGAACGTTGCCTTAGACGTTGCTTTCATTCTGGCATATCGGGTATGTGGGGACTAAATTCAGCGCCATTTGATGACAAAAACATCATCCCTTTGATACATTGGTTCAGATTTTGAGGGGAGTATACGGTGACCAACAGTATATGTGGGTCTCTTCCAGAAATGTACTTTACTTAGCCTATATACAGTGAACTGTTAGGTTAGCCAATACGGAGATATTTCCTGCGGAGATCATCAGAAACGTTAAAATGGTACAAGCCGAGAATAGAAGAAAGAGTATAAAAACTGCGTGCCTCAATGATGGTCGTCATTGTTGCCAACCGCGAAAGTCACCAGGTTGGGGTACGAAGTGCTTGTGACAACAGTAAAACACTGAACTCCATGCTGTGCAAGTCATGCTGTGTTTACGGGTGATATAAGCATATTGTTGAGATACACCGAAAACGTGCGGATGAAGTCCTTAATAAGATGGAGTGACACTTTTAATGGTGTGATTCTTCGTTGCAGAAAAAGTTAGCAGATTTCGTGATACAATGGTTGTAAGAAAACACTCTTAAGATAATTTCTACACTATTTCCAGCAAATTCATAACCACCTGTGTGTGTAAGGAGAGTGATCAAGAATTGGGAAATTCTTTTCTTGGCTGTTTTACTACTTCATTAAGGCCGAACTGATACATTTACCAATTTCTATACATGTTTAATAACAGATACGTAATTTTTAAAGAAAATTACAGCCTATATACAAATTGTAAACATTTTCCAAGAATTTGAGACCAAGGATTTTATCTCTCCTCATGTTTCGAAATTATAATACCATCTTCAGACGAATCATAAAAAAATATCTTGTTTAAAGAGGTGTGTCGTATACACTAATTTATGACTATTGTACCTAAAGCAGTTTATGAACGTAATTCAAAACAGATAACAATACAAAAAAATGAAATATTAAAAGGATAAGAATAAATATAGTTCTGTTAAATTAAATAAATATAGAATGTGTCTATAGTAACAGAATTAAGGATGGAGGGGAGATATAATAAGACAATTCTTTTCAATTTTTCAGCTGATCCCTGTAACCATCCATTTGCTATAAAATTAGAAACACAATGATAGTTAAATTAACTGTACTAGTAGTCTATCATTTATTATGGTTTCAATTTTCATGTGTTTATATATTGAAAATCCTTCCAGCGTATATTTCCCCCATATTACGGTTTTAACTGTAACAATGTAATTCAAAGGCATTCATTTATCACGAATGTAACAAGGTGAAGTTTTAATTGAGGAAAACTCACAAAGCAACGACAAGCTGAATGTTAAAACTCACAAAGCAACGACAAGCTGAATGTTAAAACTCACAAAGCAACGACAAGCTGAATGTTAAAACTCACAAAGCAACGACAGGCTGAATGTTAAAACTCACAAAACAACGACAAGCTGAATGTTAAAACTCACAAAGCAACGACAAGCTGAATGTTAAAACTCACAAAGCAACGACAAGCTGAATGTTAAAACTCACAAAGCAATGACAAGCTGAATGTTAAAACTCACAAAGCAACGACAAGCTGAATGTTAAAACTCACAAAGCAACGACAAGCTGAATGTTAAAACTCACAAAGCAATGACAAGCTGAATGTTAAAACTCACAAAGCAACGACAAGCTGAATGTTAAAACTCACAAAGCAACGACAAGCTGAATGTTAAAACTCACAAAGGAACGACAAGCTGAATGTTAAAACTCACAAAGCAACGACAAGCTGAATGTTAAAACTCACAAAGGAACGACAAGCTGAATGTTAAAACTCACAAAGCAACGACAAGCTGAATGTTAAAACTCACAAAGCAATGACAAGCTGAATGTTAAAACTCACAAAGCAACGACAAGCTGAATGTTAAAACTCACAAAGCAACGACAAGCTGAATGTTAAAACTCACAAAGCAACGACAAGCTGAATGTTAAAACTCACAAAGCAACGACAAGCTGAATGTTAAAACTCACAAAGCAATGACAAGCTGAATGTTAAAACTCACAAAGCAACGACAAGCTGAATGTTAAAACTCACAAAGCAATGACAAGCTGAATGTTAAAACTCACAAAGCAACGACAAGCTGAATGTTAAAACTCACAAAGCAACGACAAGCTGAATGTTAAAACTCACAAAGCAACGACAAGCTGAATGTTAAAACTCACAAAGCAACGACAAGCTGAATGTTAAAACTCACAAAGCAACGACAAGCTGAATGTTAAAACTCACAAAGGAACGACAAGCTGAATGTTAAAACTCACAAAGCAACGACAAGCTGAATGTTAAAACTCACAAAGCAACGACAAGCTGAATGTTAAAACTCACAAAGCAACGACAAGCTGAATATTAAAACATTACTACATTAACTGTTTAGATTCATAATCTTATATTTAAAAAATTTGGTTATATATCTAACTGAGTGAGTATAAGAGTTATAGAACTTAACATTTCTTACACTTATAGGTTATAGGTTTTCATATACTAAATAAATCACTTGAATAAGAAGGTTGATTGTCTCTATTAAACATGAGAAGTTGATTTATTCAATACGGTAGATATTTCATTTATCAATGATAAATTTATTGTTCTGTTATTTTTAGATGTTGAAATTATTTTATTTATTCTTCATGTAAGTATAAGAATAAATTGTTACTAAAATGAATGCTTCTTTATTTATGTTTATAGAAGTGCTGAAATGTTCACAGACCTGTGTTGGACGGATGTGGTCAAGGACAATTAAACCAATTTAAAAAAATATTTACAAAAATTATAATGTTAATATAACAGTTATAATGTTGAAACTGGAAGCAACATATTACGCAACTCATTACCAAATGTAGAATGAATATTAGCTTGTTTTACTTCTTAAGACACTTATGTGATTCAGACTTATTGAGATAACTATACTGTACTCTAATACAATCAAGTCTACAATATGGATTACACTGTTGGGGAGGAACATTTAAAACATATATAGATAAAATAAGGAAAACTCAAAATCATTTTGTCCGTATATTGCTATTTAAGCAAAGACACGAATCCTCATTTCCTTTATATAAATGTTTAAATATCCTTACAATTCGATATTTATATATTTTTAAAGTTTCAAGAATGTATTATACTAGAAGTGGACAGAATGGGAATGATGACTTACATGATGCAGGTTACAATACTCGCAACTTAGTTAGAGGTATATTAAAAATACCAAAAGTAAATGTATCATTATTTAGGGTTTCATATCTCTTTCTTGCACCAAAATTGTTTAATTTTTTACCAATTAAAATAAATAAAATATTTAAAAAAAACAATTTTGATTAAATTAAAAGGGTGGCTATTTAAGTAAGAACATTTTGAATATATGTTTGAGGTTCTGAATTAAAAGTTTATTGTTTGTAGAGATTAAAAATAATTAGTGTAAATATGTATAAAGTGAATTTAGACTAGTTTTAAGTGAATTTAGATTGTATTAGTTTAGGTGTGAAAATAAGATTCGTGTATCCGGAAATTAGGTAAGGTTTGCTAAAATGCAGCAGTGGGTTCATTAAATTTTCAGTGCGACTGTTTGATGAGTCAAGATAGGTGAACCGTAGCCATCACTACTGGACTTGATGGTGAAATATTTCCAAGCAATGTATGTTTTTTTAAATTTGTATTTGAAAGTGGAAATAAATTCATTTATTAATTATTCATTTATCAATACATTCAACATTATATTCACCAATAAAATATTTAAAAGCATATTATGAGATAAGGGAAAAGCAACGTATTTTAAAGAGAAGTCTTGATATTATAAGTCTGAGGGAATACGGGTTTGTGCATTTTAAATTGTTCTTTTAGGGCTTACATGCATCAAGTTGTTATTTACTTCTTTATATTCACAAAATATGTTTGCTTTTTTAATGGTTCTGGTTGCTTTAGTTATCAAATATAATAATAACAAACTAAAAACAATTAAGTATTGTTAGTTGGTTTTGTCTTTATACTTTATATAATTCACCGTATTCTTATTTCATAACACGGCTACCATTTTTATACCGATTAATATATATATAACTCCGAGTGAATTTTTGAAAAAAAAAGGTTTGAAATGTCCAATAGTACTTACAGACGTTAATGGAAGTTATAGTCAGTATTATAATAATAATTAAATTAATTAGGTAGTTCAATGACTACCTAATTAGATGAAAAACTCATCATACTGTTTATTCATATTTTCAATATACCCTTCAAACCAGATGTATATTCAAAGATTCAAGTAATTCATATTTCAGTTATTATAGTTTTTTAGTAGAAGTAATTATGTATTGACATACGTATAAAAGGAACAAATACTAACTCAGTAATTATATTAAATAAGACAACACTTAAGAGGAAGTTAATAAATTTCATTTACAGTTATCTAATTAACTGTACAAAAGTGATGTTACAATAGATCGTTACTCAGCATACATTAAATGTAGGGATAATTTTCTCACACATAAAACAATACGAAAAAATAACAACATCTATATTGTTTATAAGGAAACATATAGTATATAAAACTGGTCTTTTTTAGAGAGGTTGTTTATTATTTTTACTACCATAAGCTTTCATAAAAACTGTAAAGCTATTGCCTAGTGTTGTAACTGATGGATGACATATTTCGGTTGTTTTCCTGTCATCATTTTATGGGTAAATATTTCGTACTTGAACAATATCTACAATTATTATGTAGGTACAATATTGAGTACTTTCCTAGTGGTATTGATGTAACTTTGTATAAACAGTATAACACGTTTTTGTACCATGAGCCCTATATTATGTGGATAAGAAACTTATATAAAGTAAATACCATTAGGAACATTTGTTTTACAATAAGAAGGTAAAAAAAATTTTCTTCAATACTATTAAGTATTACAGATAGAAAACAGGAAATAAATGTAATAATAACAATATCTATTGCAAATGGATACAAGGCATCAATCATTGATGAAATTGGAAGAATAATAATAAAGAAAATAGAAAATAAAATTCGAGATGATAAAAGAACATCGCTTAAAAAAGAAAAATCTGATAAAGAACAAAAGAAGTATGTATCCCTCCATTACAATGGTCTGTTTACACAAAGAGTTGGTAATAGATTTAGAAAATTCAATTTATCAGTAGCTTTTAAGACTTGTAATACTATGTCCAACATTTTACACCCGAATATTGAACATGAAGATAAATTCAATAATTCAGGAATTTATAGGATTAACTGTAATGATTTTAATATTTTTCATATAGGTCAGACTGTAGATTTTAGCAAAAGATATAAAAACCATGTCTCTGCTTTTAAAAACAAGAAACCTGAAAGATCTAATGTAGCTAAACATCTTCTGAATTGTACCCAAAGTTTGAATTAAATAGATGGAAAATGTAGATATTCTAAAAGTTTGTAAGAAGGGTCGTATTATAAATGCTTGGAAAGAGTTATTTATTTTTAAAGAAAATTGTAAGGATCGTGCTAAATTAATGAATGAACAGGTTAATTTTGATTCCAAAATAGTTTTTAATAATATATTTTCAGCGACTAAAAGAACAGAAGTAACAGCCAATAGGGATTAACCAATAATATCACAGCAGCCGCCATTTTGACGATTCTAGCCAATTGGGTCACGTGATCATAGGCCTATAAATTGAGTTATTGAACACCCTTTTCAATTCTTTTGTGAATCCCTCTGGTCTGTGGAAGGTGAGCGGTGTTCACCGAAATCGATCACCATAATATTTGTGCATTTTGTACTTGTATTGTAATATATTTGTGCATTTTGTGCTTATATTGTAATAAATTTGTGTTGTGTGACGTTTTACTTGTATTGTATATGTACCAACACGTATTATGCTAATCAAAAAATTATTAATAAGAAGGTGACACGTTTGATAAATAAATATCTTACAATGTGGAAAACCTACAATTCAACTCCCATCTCTGATGAACCTTCAACATTACTAAAAAAACTTTATAGATATAGTATATAACATATAATTAGTGTCTTTCACTATCGAAAACGTATTTATCCATCTGGCTAGATTTTGTTTACGTTCATAAATCTGCAAATCACAACATTCGATATAAATATTCACCCACATCTTGAAAATCAGCGTCTTTAATATATATATATATATATATAAGTACACACTTCGTAGTAGTGTCTTGTGTTACAATACACTGTTTCACTAATTCAACATACTAACACTTATATAACGAGCATCAAATTATTCTCACTATATTTTCCCATATAGTGAGGTCAGGTCTAAATCTATGCACGTTACTCATTACAATATATCGTTACTCAGCATGCATCAAAAGTGGGGAGCATGAATGAAGTGGGAAGAACGTTGACTTAGCCAAGAGTTATTGGCGGCCTCAAACTGTCAGATAAACGCAGCGTTTTACAAGAATGTTGCTCTCCAATGTTTTTATTTCTTGTAAGAAAGCTAATTTTGTAATTGGACTGATAATAAATAATTCACCTCTAATTCTTATTGGTCCACTAGTTACTTTGATATTTACAGTTTAAAGTAATGTTTACATGAAAATAATCTCTATAGAATTTAGTATTTTTAAAAGCTACCGTTTCTAAAATATGATTAGCAAATATTTGCTAAATAAGGGAAATCAGCTCCACTTTTACGCAATAGAGTTATGAAATTAACAATATTTAACTTTCAGTTCAATGAACAATTAGACCTCCTCTAAAAATGTCTTGGCATAACGTTAAGTGATAGAAAAACCACTATTTTCACATTACATATTTAGCATACTATGGATATTGTATTACTAGAGTGAATATAGATGTATTAATAATGACTTATAAATTAATTCGTTTTGTAAACATGAACTCACACATAGTTTATTTAAAGTTATTAGAGACACTAATCTTTCATTGACGTGATCACCTACTCTTTCCAAAATATTTCTAGGGTATCCGGATGGGATCTTCCTAAACCGGAACCCATTATATGATAAAAACTGTAAAACAAGCGAATTTACAGATAGTTTGAAATCCAAGCTTACCCAAGAACTAAACCAAAAATCTTATAAAACTGTATACATTATAACAAAATATATTAATAAATAAATATTCAGTGACTGATAATTTATTAATACTTATCGATAAATAAAACTGCGCCATTAGCCAGCCTGCGCAGTGCAAACGCAGTCGTAGAGAGCAATTCAATATTTATTTTACAATACCCTCCTGCTTTTACTATATTGCCTAAAAATACTTGTGAAGTAAAAAGGTTGATGAATTACTGTTCCTAAACAGCAGTTTCTGTCCAAATTTTATAAAAATATTTACTCGTTGACAAGTTACAAATCATTACTTTAGTACATTACAACTATTTGTGTAGTTCTTAAAATTAAAGGGATGTTTTTGGGTTTAATAATAGAGAATAATATTTCTTTATAAACCACGTTTCCTGAAGCATTTAGTTATGTTACTGAAGTTTTTTAATTCAATCACAGTGAAGTAGAGCTTAGTTAATAAAAATGATTTCACATTTTGAATTGTTTGAGAATTCAACTTCAATTTTGTTCCAGACGGAAACAGTGCAAAAACAAATGTCTTTGTACTAATATTATAATATACGACTGTACAGGATCGTCCACACACGACTTCATCTTCAGTGATGACTTCATCCTCAACCATGACTTCATCCTCAACCATGACTTCATCTTCAACTATGACTTCATCCTCGACCATGTACCATAGACATCCTCAACCATGACTTCACCCTGAACCATGACTTCATCCTCAACTATGACTTCATCCTCAACCATTACTTCATCCTCAACCATGATTTCACCCTCAACAATGACTTCATCGACAACCATAACTTCATCCTCAACCATGACTTCAACATTTACACAGTGCAATATAATCATTAGGGAAAAATAAAAATTTTTCTGTGCTGCGATTATTGTTTCATATAAACTAAGTTTGCTTCTAAGGTAGGAACTCTTTTTATAACGATATAACTATGTAAATAAGGTATAAATTATTTATTTATTTAAATAATTATCACTTTTGGGTTTATGTATTTTACCCTATAAAGCCAACACCACCGTATGTGTCTGGGTGGGTAGGTGAGTCAATACCACCGAACACGTATTGGTGGGTGGGTGGATCGATATCACTGCAAAGAAATAATAATAGTGAGAATGAACAAATACGTGAAGTTGCCATAAAACCAAGTTAGAAAATACTGTAAAATCCAATGTCCATGTTTAAGAAACCAGTCTGCTAATACGGTAAACTATTTAAACGGTAACTTCCTTAGCCTTTCCTAAAAATGTACAAATATAATCAAAAGAAAGTGTGGATACGTTAATTTTACTGAACGACAGTGGAATACCTTGGATGGTTGGGCCAACTGTCGTGAGAGACAGTTGTTTGCTCATAAATCGTGCGGAAATGGAATCCGTGCCAACGTTCTCTGGTCGATAATCGCAAGGTTCTCTCGTGTCGGAGGAGTACAAACAGTGGGACACAGTCATTATTGTATTGTTTGAGAGGAAACGAGATGTTTTAACTTATTTTCATTTCAAAACAGTTATTTATTGAAAAAATTATTTTATTTTTTCACTAACCCACTTTGCAGTTCAATGACTAATTATTGTTTTGAGCTTCACCAAAAATATGTTATAATCTGTCATACTGTAGTAGCATGCCCTAACTCTTCTGTGATACATAATTTAAAAGATTATATTTTTGGGTAAGTATTTAATGATATTTGGGACATCCTATAGTATGCCAAAAGAGTTGTGAAAGCTTTTATCTTCTTACATTTATTAGAAAATAAAAAAAAAATATATTTTAAGCTACAGTGTTTTATGCTAGCATTTAAACTTCTGGACAATTTGTATCTTGTTTTATTTGATGTGTCTGAACATTATGAAAATACTGCTACATATAAATATATAAACACAAAAAAGTATAAAACTAGTTAAAATACAGTTTCAGTAAAAATAGTAAAAAGAGTGGGAAATACTAAAATACATATCTCCAAGTTTGCTAGGAAACAAAAGTAAATGTGCACTGTTTTGTCACTTAAGAGTTAACACTTAGTGCACTGAGTAGTTCAACTTACAAAATGTTTTAACATTTCCAGGGGCACTGTATTTTTACTACATATACTGTATGTATATGTAGAAAACATTGCTAACTTTAATCATAAATTTAAAAAATTGACTGAATGAACACAATAGTTTTGTTGATTTACACTTCAAGTTTGATTGAATATCTTTTAAAATTAATAACGTAATTATGAAAATGCATTTTATGTCGGAGATGGGTGGAGCCAGTTAGATTTAAGCTTCCATTTACTAGTAAAATATGTTAATTTTGTGTTTAAATATACAAATATACTAGCTGAACCCACCTGCTTCTCATGTCATAATATTGAGTTTGAAGACTTGTAATCAAAATATAAGTAAAAATTCCAACAATTAATTCAAGAATACTAAAAAATTACTTCAAGTAAATCAAACTAAATACTTTGTTTTAGAAAAACAATTGTTTTATGTAATCGTAAACTCAAATAAAATGGCGTGCAGAGGGGAGAGAATGTTTACTTCTCCCACCACAGTTCTCCTCCAGCGGCAGTGGGCTGCAAGGTACAGTCACATACAAAACATAATCAATAAATGTTGGTAAAATATTTTAAGTATGGTTAGAACAAATTTAATTATGATGGTGAAACTGGCAATTACTCTATCATTTAAAGTATTAAGACTACTTCAATTATAACCCAATTAATTTCACAAAACAATAGAAGATCTAATGTAAACACTTTGGCAATTGGGATCATTGTTGTAATGACAGATCCATGCTTCTAGCAGTGACTGTACTAAGAACACAGTGCGTGGTGGGGGAAAACAATCTTGCGCCTGCCCTGTTTTCGGCCTTTATCCATGATTCGTATAATACCATCCAATTTAGAACAGCTGATGGTATGAATTATTTACTACTTACTCAATTATTTTTAATTTTAACAGTTTATTCTATCACAGCTTTATTCAATTTGTTTTTATTGAACAGCTGTTAATCAAATAAATCAATCAATCAATATACCTCCATAAGAATACCATGGAAATTTTGGAGGCCAGTGGGAAGGAGCCTTGAGGTCGGAGAGCAAAATCCTTTCTTAGTGAGCCTCTAGAGGCCAAGATAAAACTATGTAAAAATTTTCAAGTCAATTGGACGTATAGTTTTGGAGAAATATGGATGACTGGGTAATATATAAAATATTACTGTAGATGATTCTGAGTCAGTGAAATATCGGGTTTCTCACTATATTTAGCCATATCTTGTGAACTGGCTATGCATTTAGTCAAATTAAATTGTAAATTTTCCGCTTGAAATCAGCTTGTTCTCTTAGATAAAAAAGTTTCAAAGTGTAGAGAAATCTGTAAGTCAACTTATAGAGGGCACAAATATTTGACTCTTAATCAATAAAATATTGTGTTTCTCGCCATTTTTAGCCATGTACTATGATCTGGATACGCATGTTTTAAAACTAAATTGTTAATCTTCCGATTGAAAATAGTTTGTTCTACTAGATAACTATTCATAGTCTAGAAAAATCTGTAAGTCTACTTTTAGATGGCGCAAGAGTACGGTAATTGACTCTGTTCAGTGAAATATCGTGTTTCTCGCCATGTTTAGCCATGTACTATGACCTGGACGTACATGTGTTCAGATTAAATTGTATATTTTCCCATTGAATACACTATGTTCTCCTAGATAACAAAGTTTCACAGTCTAGAACAATCTTTAAGTCTATTCTTAGAGGCCGTAAATTAACCAACATGATTTACACGCATAAGTTGAAAATCTAGCTCTACCTAAGGATGAAGGAGGGTAGATAGAGCAAACAGTCATAGAGCCAAAGTTGTAGATCGTCACAAATCAGGCGCAGAAAATGGTGTTAGTTTTGCTGTAGAACCGTTCATTTAGCCGCTACAGTTCAATTAGAGAAACGCTGTTTTTGGCATTTAAAAAGTCTTGGCACTAAAAAGGCTGCCATCTTCGATTTACTACGAATTTTCAAAATCCCTTCTTAGTGCACATCTACAACATAATACCTATGACTATACAAAATGTCAGCGTCGTAGGTTTAGTACTTTTTTAGTTACACCGATGAGTGAATAAGTCAGTGATATTTGCCTTCCAAGTATAGATATCCTGCCACATTGCTTATCTAGTTAGCAACACATGTCATATAGTCTAACAGTAACACAATTATATACCCTATAACATTGTCCCATTAGTTCGCTCCACATGTGTATTACAATGTGTAATTATTACCAGCAATAGCGGCAATAGTCATTGCTCGTATGGTTATGTGAACCAAGTACCCAGTTAGGACAAACTGTTTAAATATGTTAAACGGACCATTTACTGCACTCCATATGGCAGTTACTGCATTTTGTAAGCTAAACGTATGGTTACTGTTATTGTTGCATTGGATTAATCAACTTTAATATTATACTTTTACATTATACGTCTTATGTCAGTGATAAATATAAGAATAATTCAAGAGTAACATCATAAATAGATCAAAATAATTAATCACCATTATAGCGACCAGATGCATTTATTTATTAGTTTTAAATGGTTGTCCATAACAAAAAGAAAAAAATATGGAAACATGTATTTAATTGAATGTAAACAAAAACAAAAATACGCATTGGGAATGTTTAATATGTACAGAATCATCATTATATCATCTTCTGGACCAATTCTGACAGTATATGATTGTCATTCAATGCCTTTGAATGTACCAACGATTGTTAGATTTTGTCTTGTCTAAAAAAGAAAAAAATTCAAACATATTTAAAACTTTAAATGCATTTGTGAAACTTTATGAATGTACTATTAAGAGTCTGCAAAGAATGTTGGCCATGTTGGATTTAATTCCATAAGAACAATGTTATTGTTGAACCAGACAATGATTACGCGTATCCAAATTAAAAAGTTTAACATTTTACCAAGAATTAAATTACCTTTGAATTAAATTATGCTTTGAAAATACCTAATTAGGTTTATATACAAAATATTAAAATATTTTAGTGTTATTTTCCCCTATTTTTCAAGACTGGGTGTATGTATTCAAAATATCAAAAGCAAACTCAATGCGCAATATGATAACGTTTAAAATTACACCTTACACAACTTGTGATTAATAATTAACGAAAATATATGGATTCACAAATAACATTGTTCTTATGGGATTAAAAATAACATAGCTGACAGCCTCTCCAAACTCTTAAGTTTTGTTTTATCTTGTGATGGTGTTTTGGTTTAGTGTCTAACTCAACATTCTAAGAAAGACAATAGTAGACAAACCCGATACATGCATACTACAGTGTGCAGCATACAGCATTTTTAAAATCGTAAAAGTATGATAAGTGAATGCCAAAATTACAACCACAAACAAAATAAAATTATGAAAATGGTCCTTATTTTTGGTAGATCGTATAGCTTTTAGAGTAAAATTTGAAACACAGAAAGGTAAACAAGGTGTACGCAGAAAAATATGTTAAATTACCCGCCCATCCATACACGTACATTGCACTGACACACCCGCCCATACACGTACATTGCATTGACCCAACCACCCACACATATAGGTACATTGGCATTGAGCTTATAAACAGAAAGGACTTTTTACCGCAATTAATAAATAATGATGAAACTTGTTAAGTATCCAAAAGTATCATATTCCTTTATGACATTTAAAGTTTCATTCAGCCTTCATTATCGATCGTAAACATAAACCAGTGTACATAGTCACTAAGTTTCCTGTTGGGAGATATTTGTTACAATCGTCGTACAGTATTTCAATCGGCAATCGAAGATGAGATCCAACGTCGGATAGACAAAATATCAGAAAGGAAGTCTGCCATATTGGTGTAGGCAATATATCGTATATCAAAGATGCTCATAAAACAAATTTATTTTTGTTTTAAAAAGCTACACATCACTTAGTTTTTTAAAAAATGTTATATTTCGGCTTACAATCTAAAGCCATTCTCAAACATTTGACAACATTTAATCTTTCTAGTGTCTGGATGTATGTTTTTATATTATATTACCATAAATAATCAAGAAATATTATTTTTAAGATAGGACTTTGTTCTGGTTTAATTAGTTCAACAAATATTGAAAATACCTAATAAATGAGAAATACTTTAATTTAAAAAATATGTTAAAAGCCTATGTTTAAAAAGATAATTTCTCGTAAAACAATAAAAAATAAATGCCATATGATTTAATATCGAGGTGTTTGCGTGTATTCCTTGCGTGAGATCCCGTGATTTATGTAGCCTATTGTTTGTATTCAACACCGGGAAGTTTGTCGTATCGACCTGAGAGTGTTTGACAGTGGATATAGTGGCATAATTCCATACAACTACACAAGAATGGCATGACATCCAATGACATATATTTTCAGATAACTGAAAAAAAAAGATTTTCTTTTAGTTTGATAACTTTGTATTATTGTACAGAAACTTATATGTCTCAATATTTTGTTTTACTAAATAAGTATAAATCAATGTAACAATTGAGATCGAAACAGTTTATAGAATATACAATATGTAGAAATCACTAATATTGAGTGGGGGGGGGGGATTACGTATAGGGGTAAAAAGTAATAGTCCACTCCGTAAGGCCTCTCTTTCTAGATTAGTGTAAGTGTTACTGGTTCAAATCCTGGAAAGTCCACTTAAATTTTCCATAGCGGTTATGACCACTTTCCCTCAACAAAATTTGAATTATATTTTAAAATGCCATGAAAGAACTATAAAACCGTTAAATTAACGGTAAAACCACACAAAGTGAAATAATATATCAATAGTAATATCAAAATCTGATAACTCAACATTTTGTTTTATTTTTCTTAACTCTTTAAAATCTTGTTGGCATTTGTTGAATTATATTTTTTCAATTATCTAATAATAAACGAGTATATCATGAAAATGGTGAAACAAATGTGTTAAGTCCGTGTGAATCATCATAGCATGACAAATAGGTATTTATGTACTTTACTATAAGAAGCTGCTTAGTTGATCCGTAACTATACTCCTATCGACAGATCTGTTTGACAAGTTTCACATCAAAATGTTAAGCAACAGAGCCCAACATTTACTTTCGATCTTATATATTTACCCACTACAACTACAATAAAATAACGAAAGTCGTTCATATTAAACATAACTTTAGGGTTATGTACAGTGTATATGATAATTTCCGTTTTGGATAGTGGTCAAAGGAAAATTTTAAAGAAAAATAAATTCTTATCCTTAATGAAATAAAAAACGTCTTTATTGCAATAAGAGGTGAAGTTAGGACTGCAAAGCCCTCTCTACTACTTAACCTCATTAGGATTATTATGAACCATCTTATTTTTAATCGTATAATAGTATGACAAATACTGAAGAATAAAACTTGTTTTCTTATATTAATTTTAACTCTGTGTAACTTTATTTCTTAGTAAACAAAACAAAGCCAGTAAATTAAGAAAATTTTTTATATATTTAAAATTATATTGAGCGAAATGAAGTGAAATTACTTATCTTTTAAATAAAATATTTAATGGATGTATTCATATATAAATGCAATTAAAGATATATTTATTATAGTTTTTAATTAACGTTTCAATATTAACAGTAAACCAATTACATACATTTAGCGACTCCGGGGAATGGAAAACAAGTGATTAAAGTCCGTATCTAGTTTATGCCAATACCTCGTGTCTCACTCTTAACCACAGCTTGTTGTATGATTAGTCTACCCAGCGATGTGGCAGGTCTAAGTGTAACAATCAAAACTTCGAAATGATGTGGTGGCGGCCAATATGGGCTGATTACTTATGACGAGGCACCTTGTATTAGTAGAAGCGTTATAATGGCGTAGAATTTGTAATTCCCATTGTAGCATTTTGAAACAAGTTTCATATTGTTCACTTTTAACGTAATTCACATATTATCAGAATATGGTTTTTATTTGAGAAAAATGTTGCTAATAATAAGACATATCATATTTCCATTACAAATATATACTGATAAAGACGCAAGAAGTGTATAACTTATATTTGCTAATAAGGTGTTGAATCTGTGGGACAACGAGGTTGTTTGTAGTATGGGGTTTAGGTTCATAAATAACTCTGTTACGATAATGATAGGTGAGGTCGGAATAACGTTTTAACCAATTGTTATAAATAACAATTCGTATTCAATTCATTAAAATATAATTAAAAACAAAACATTTAAACCTATGTTTTGGAACTTAAGAAATAAATAGTTTTCTATTGTCCTATTATCAAAAAGTTTCACTAATTTTTATTCCCTTACATTTTATTTATTAACTTTATAACGGACAAATTTAAAATTTGTACACATATTATTTTAGACTTTATATAAAAATGTGGTGATTCATTAGCATAGTATTAAAGTAACTTACACAAAGATTATTTTCCATTACAATATGTATGTATGGACAGGTGGATAGGTCATTATCACCGCAAGTGTGGGTGGATCATAGCCACCTTACGTTTATGGATGAGCGGGTGGATAGGTCATTATCACCGCAAGTGTGGGTGGATCAGAGCCACCTTACGTTTATGGATGAGTGGGTGGATAGGTCATTATCACCGCAAGTGTGGGTGGATCAGTACCTCCTTACGTTTATGGATGAGCGGGTGGATAGGTCATTATCACCGCAGGTGTGGGTGGATCAGTACCTCCTTATGTTTATGGATGAGCGAGTGGATAGGTAATTATCACCAGAAGTGTGGGTGGATCATAGCCACCTTACGTTTATGGATGAGCGGGTGGATAGGTCATTATCACCGCAAGAGTGGGTGGATCATAGCCACCTTACGTTTATGGATGAGCGGGTGGATAGGTCATTATCACCGCAAGTGTGGGTGGATCATAGCCACCTTACGTTTATGGATGAGTGGGTGGATAGGTCACTATCACCAGAAGTGTGGGTGGATCATAGCCACCTTACGTTTATGGATGAGTGGGTGGATAGGTCATTATCACCACAAGTGTGGGTGGATCAGTACCTCCTTACGTTTATGGATGAGCGGATGGATAGGTCATTATCACTGCAAGTGTGGGTGGATCAGTACCTCCTTACGTTTATGGATGAGCGGATGGATAGGTCATTATCACTGCAAGTGTGGGTGGATCAGTACCTCCTTACGTTTATGGATGAGCGGATGGATAGGTCATTATCACCGCAAGTGTGGGTGGATCAGTACCTCCTTACGTTTATGGATGAGTGGGTGGATTGGTAGTGCCTAACATTGATTGATTAATGCAAACATTTTAATATTACTATGCTGAATTGTTATGGTTATAAAGTAATGTAATGATCGTAATGATTGTAGTAAATTGCATAAATTATAGCCAATACTTGTCAAGAAACCCTTATATTTGGTTTAAAGTACATTACTGCAAACCCCATTCTAAAAATATTAACAATAATTCAAGCTAAACGTAAACAAAACCGACCTAGTTTGTTTTTCAAGCAATACTTAATATCTTTCAAAAGGTAAGAAACTTATCTAAAACCATTGAATGAGGTGTTGGAATCCTTGCTCTATTTATCTTGTCTTCGTGAGTCATTATGAAAGTAACAAGGTAACCACGGCAGTAACGTAATAAAGTTACAGATGTTGTAAAAAAATAAATTAAATAAAAACGATTGCTTTGACAATAATTTAACATATATATATATATATATATTATTGAAATGGTTCGTATATAAATGATAAAGCTCAGATTACTAATTAAATTATATTTTTTATTTGAGAATGTTATGTACAATAACAATTACTATTTCATTAATTCATGTTAGATTCAAAATAAATTCTCATTAATATTAGTACGAAACACCAGTATCATGTCAACTACTTGTTAAGCGTGTAATCTGTATTTTTGTAAATGCTTTTATATGAAGTGTGCGCTTTCTAATACATAGAAATAAGCCTATACCATTGCTGGATTGTTAAGTGGTGATGTAAAGCGAAAGATCGTGAGTCATATTGGAATGTATTTATTGATTTGTTAGTAACTTACATTTTTGTTCCATAGAAATTAAGAAGTTTTTATTTATGGATTACGAGTTTAAATTGACTTATATGTTGGCTTCAGGCCACACAATCCAAACAAAAGACCTCTGCAGATGATGTACCTCTTGAAGTTCGTGATTTATTGCGGACCAGAAGATGGCCAAAAACAGCAGTGGGTTTATCGTTGAATGTATTTTAGATTTTCTTCAGTTTATGTTAAGGTTTTTTTCAAACTTTTAAATTACTTCTCAGAAGTGCAATGAAACTTAAGGAAATCTTAGCATCGTAGTTATATACTGTTAAATATTTTCACCCTAATTTCAGGTTTAATTAAATCGTATATTAATATAAATTGTATAGTTTATTCAATGAAAGTTAATTGTATTATTGATGTTGACATAGCTACATATACTGTTAATTATCGTTTTAGAAATATAGTAATTCAATTTAAGGAAATTTAACATCCATCCTATCTTGAATATATCCAGACCACTGGCCCTGCACTCTTTTCATGCCAATCCCACCACTCAGTAAGCTCGTGTCAGGAAGAAAGACCCACAACCTCACCAGGAAACTCACCACGTGGCTAAACGTCGGCCTGACGCCTCGGGAGAAAGCTACGGCCTCGTCTGGTAACTCTGGCTTTACCCCTTGGTAACCTAAGCCTGTGGTTTTATGTAGAATCTTGGCCCCATCAGAATTCTCTACTACAGCCCTACTAATGGATCTCTGCTTAGGAAGCTTGGTGTCTATAGCATCACCATGAAAAAAGGTTCAGCTACAGCAGTATTATTATATATCGGCCTGAGTCCTCACCAGATTTGTCTGTAGTCGAATTTGTGGATCTCCACCTGCGTCGTGATATATATTTTGTTTTTGAATTTTCAGAACTCATAAATATTGTCTTTCTTTTTCAATCGGACTGTAAATTTGGAGTCGGGATTGAAATATCTTTCATTTAACACCCTAGTTTAACATTAAAAATATTTCGGTTTTAGATTTTTTTGTAGAGGAAGCAAAGCCATAAACTTCGTCTGTTGTCTCTTCCGAAATTCAGATTCAATAGTTATATACCTGACACCCTAATTGGTCATTTTATATAAGGGTGATGGAATTATTTTGGTCAGAAAGTGCCTCGGCATACACCGTCATATTTTTTAACTGAAACATTATACAAGTGGCATAACAATATATCCTTTATATGAGAGTACTATAAAAAAGCAAATAAACGATAAACTATAAATAAACATAAATTATTGTCATTTCTTTACTATATAAATAATATTCAAGTCTATGTATTTTTATTTCATTTGTGTAGAGGTGTTTCATTTATGCACATTCTCAGTATTAAAATACTGTAGTTGCATGTTAAACTGAAGATCACACTTAACAAGAATATTTTTTAAGCAGGGATTTTCAGTTACAATAGTGATTAATTATTTGATAATGTTAGTAAAATTGGGTTATGAAATTCTAAAAACAAAAAAACAAAAAAAAACATTGTGTACGAATATTTAACAATCTAACAAATGCAAGGGAAATACACAAATAAACGATCGTGTAACCTTTTTCTACAGCAATACCTACCGAAATAAATTAGGCAATCAGCTGTTCGGAAGGAAAAATCTGTTATCAGTATTAACAGTGCCTTATTTTAATCTGATAACTGAATGACAGCTCAGCTGCTTTCTTTACTATTAACACTCCGATTAATGTTTAAGATTAAGTTAGAATCTTAGGTTATCTATATTGTTAACTTGCATTATTGTTCTGTATAAAATATTTTGAGGGGCAGCAAAAAGGATTTGACTTTGTTTTTTTATCTCAAGGATTGTGCCTAATAAACTGTAAGTTTCCTGCTAAAGTTATTTTGTTATCTTAGTCAACGATTGTCCTTAAAATATACCCCAAAAGTTCGAGGGAACTTAAACAGCAAGCCTTAGTTCAAGGAATTTTATAAATTTTTTCAATATAAGAATATGTAATGTTTGAAATATGTTCCCATGAAACAGTAAAATTAAATTAAATTCTTATTAGTTATTACGTATATTCTAATGTAATCAATTAAACCCAGTTGTTGATAACTTATAATCCTAAATATATCCTCATAATGTATAATGAAATCATATTTGTTCTCAGTATTGATAATTTGGCAAAGCAGGCTTTTCTATATTTGACTACGTTATTATTCTTTATTAATATTGAAATAGCTTTAGGTTTCCTCATTTTGTTGGTAAAATATATTAATTATTTTATTTGTTGAAGGAAGTTGGAAGAAAGTTCGTGTTTGAGAAATTTTAGAGGGGAAGAAAGACTGGTATTCGGCTTTGTAGTATTTACTGATAAAACTTCCAAATTCTATTTGTTTTTTCCACAGTTAAACTTAAATTCAGAGTTGAACTTAGATAAATATTTTTAAATTGTGACTATTTATCACGTTTAAAATTATATATATTCACTATAGTAAAACGTACAATCTAATATCCATAAATATTATTCAAATATTGATTAAATCGTATTTGTTTCCATCAGTGACAAAGAAAATCCTTAAAAGAAAACAGATTTGCAATTGGTTTAACTTTATTTCAATGCAACGTTCCAAAACCTCAGCTATTTATGTCGCCGAGAGCATCTATTTATGAATCTGCCAGAGTTCATTGGTTCAGTTATTTTAAAACTGCAGCATCTCATTTTCATTTATTTTTATTTTGATAAAATGTTGGGTTAAAATATGTAAAAAATATATTTATTTAACAAATAATTAAAGGATATTTTATCATTAAGGATTTAACTGCCAAGTCCTCTCTTACAACTACCTTAAACTTGGATTTAATTAGTTACTAAACTAATATGATCAAATCTGGTATGATTAATCTGGTTATTAGTAAAACAACTAGAGATTAATCAGAATGTAAAAGGAGAAAAAATGTGTTCTTACCTTTTTCAAAATAGTTATATAAATGGTTTTCAAAGACTATAAAAATGCAGCAATACTGTTTCAGCTCTATTCGTAAACTAGGACTTTTGTTTGATTCGAAATAGCATACACATTGCTCTCGCGTGTTCCACTGATAACAATTTACCATGCAAAACCAATGGAAGTTGAATTTACTCATTTTCTCGAATAAAATGTATTTACTTATAAATATACTGAAACTAAACCTCAGCCTTTAGCCTTATTCTTTAATATAAAATACATTTGTTTCTGTATTTTCTACATATGTAGGAAGTTAGCAAATGTCGACAGCTTTGATTTAAATTAAGTTTAAATATTTCCAATTATGGACTAAACTTGGCCTTGTTTACAACCAACAATTTCCTTGCGTATTTAAAAAGTTGTTTCATTCGCTATATTGTTTTAAGATATTAATAAATTTTTTGGATTTTTTATTGATTTAATTTAAATTTAAATACGAGATTGATTCTGGGGCTTAAAATGGATGTCTATGTTCTGATCCTTTTAGTATTTACAGAAAATTGAATCAAACGAAACACGTTTCTTGTCGGAATCTGATGAGGTTTTCTAGCTCATTTAAAAAATAATAATTCTTTTATTGATATGTCTCGAGGGAAATCGTAAAAGGAATTATGCATTATGTATAAGTGTGTGATATTCCGGGTTCCAGTTTTATGTGTCAACTGCCTATACACATAAAATAACAATAACCAAGTTTAGGAATACTTAAAAACATTTAATGCAGAGTCAATGCTATACAAAACTTCTAAAAAATAATACTTAAAAAAATACAATAACTATCATAGGTTGTTGTAAAGTTAAGATACTCTGATACAGTAGATCGGAATTTAAATAAGAATGCAAATGATGATTTGAATTTTGAATTGGAAGTAAAGATTCATAAAAGTATTCATAAAAAAAGTTATATTTAAATAATCTCTAAACTCAATTGAGAATATGAAAATAAGACAAATTTATTACCACTTAAATTAATATTCAATTTGCTGCAGCCAGAGAAGCCCAGTGGGACATAACGTTGTACAGTAAGGAGATGGATTTACCTCTCGGCGAATTAGGGGAATTGGTAGTCTGGCAGTAAATCATGGTGGTGGGAAGGCGCATGGCCTAGGGCAAGGTGGGTGGGAGGCGTCGGGACGGCAGTCAGTGGTCGTGGCGTCGGCGTCGCGGTCGGAACCTCAGTGAGTCCTGGGTATCCAGGAGGAACCTCACGTCGTACTGACCTCGTTACACATGTTTTCCGTGTCGCCTTAAGTAAGTGGAAATGTTTGTAATAATTATATATATATATATAGTATCATTTTATTTTTTACTGATAATTATGCAACAACAATTATGTCAATAAATAAATTCATAAAATAGTTCCCGGTTATTTTGAAACTGTTTGAGAAATAATCTGGGGATATTTTTGCAAACACTTTTCTTCGTGATTTTATTGTTAACATTAAATAAACAGTAAATCTAATATTTATCAAATACACATAATATTCAGTCAAATCTTATTTAATATTAGTTTTAATGAAATAACCTTCCTACCGCTACTTTAAAACAGTTTGATTGTATATACAAACACCTGGTTCGTTGGAAATTTGTTTCTTGATTGTTAAATATTTAGGTTATTGATATTAGCAAATTTTAAGAAAATTGTCAAAGTTTAGTGTCAAAATGTTAGACATAATTGTATTAATTAATTAAAATAAACATTAATTAACGTTAAAAAGCATTGTCAATGATTTAAAGCAACGCTGAAATAAGTGTTTCGTGATAACTTCTTTTTAAGCTGTTTTAAAGGATATTTAATTAAAAAAAGTTATTTTTAGAGAGCAGTAAATTAAGTGGGTACGTGCTGTTCATTATTAGGATTTCTTCCACTCCCTATTTGCATATTTTCTTCAAACATATTTTTAGAAGCCAATATTCTTTCTTATAACTAACTCGGGACAGGTTTTTTTTAATTTTTACCTGATTAATAAATATCCTAATTAACAAACGCTTAAAAATATATAGGCTACTTATATAATTGTTTTATAGATTTATTCAGTAATAAATACTATTTTATGGATGAAATATAAAATGTCTCACTCACCCCATTAATACTTTGTGGGCTTAACTATGTATTCCTATATATCAATTAAAGGGAAGAACAGTTTATGTACAACATGTGGTATATAAGGGTAATGGCTAATTACTTGGTGTGTACAATGCGATAAGGTGTAATTGCCTATTATATTGAGAACCACTTCGTTTAACAAACTGATACAATATATAAATTGTAGTTAGTACAAATATATTTATTTTTTCGAAAAATTTCATTGAAATATATCTGTTCAATGTTTTCTGTTAAATATGTATTAAAGCAAAAGAGTTAAGCAATACTCTTTACGAGCATTGTATTTTTTTTGTTATTAATTTATATTAGTTACAGAACTAATATGGTCTTTACGTTTCTTTAAAATTAAATATAAGATTCTGGTTTAGTTAATCCTTTTATTATAAAATTTAAAATAACTCATTGTTAAATAATGTTTATGTATGAGTTTCTTTATGTCTAGTTAGATGCCATTTACATTGTGGTTGGTCTACGTCAGTTTTTGTTACGGTTTTCAAATTTCTAGACCATTTTAAAATAAATGAATCTATAAATATGATACATAATATTGGTATTTTATTTACACACTTTTTTTATAAACTCAATAAACTTTTTAATATTTTTATAATTTTTTTTAATATAAATACATAGCCAACAAACTTATATTTTGTTTTTTACCAACTTATAACATACGTCACACTAATTATTTTCAAACAAACAAACAGTTTGTGTAGTATATAAAGATACTTTCAATATACGTATTCTCCAAGACTTAATTTGTCTGTGAGGCATTTGGCTTGCCAGTACAAACTCCTAAGTCCATATATCAGCAGAAGTTGTTAGGTTGAGTATGTCTGAACATAGTTCACTGAACGTATCGTCTTTATAAATTACATAACTTTTAATATGGCACAGGACTTGGAGATCACAGAAGCGTATGACTGACGTAGGGCGAGAGTTAGAAAAATTCGAATGAATGAGAGAGTGAATGTAAGAAATGTATGTTTGAAAGGATCTTTATTTGTAAGTGTAAAAGCAAAATTTTAACATTAATAATAAGCTTGACGTTTACCAATACAATTATAGTGAAATTGTCACGGAAATAAAAAAATGTATTATTATAATACTACAACAATATTTTATTACTAAATATTTAGCCTTGAATGTATACATTCAGTTAAATATTATTTATTCCATACATCGCTATCATTTTAAGGTATCAATTCATTAACCTTTTACTGACGATAAATTATTTTTCTTATTTCATACGTTTTCTAATTTATTTTTTAGCAAGGGGATTTATTCAGGAAAGCATTATTTTCTCATGTGCTTCAACATTAAATACTAATTTTATTTCATTTTAATTATGATTAATTTAAGATGTATCGTTAATGTTATAAGCATCCAGTATTTGACTCTGTAGAGGATAAAGTAAGAATTCTAAATCAATTGATATTACATTAAAATAAAAGTCACTTAAAAAAAGTTATTATTTGCAAAGTTAAAATATTTAGCTAAACATAGTTTTAAAACACAATAATATTTATTTGATAAATAAAGGAGTGCTCTGTCTGGTAGTTATTCGAAATTTACTCAATCAAGATTGAATAATAATTTGGAGCTTTTGTCAGAAATGAGTGCTTTTAACGTTCTTTTGACTCACAAACAAAACGATTTATGGTTATTTCCATAAAGATATCCATGACAATCCTTACATTGTTTATCCTTCATATTAATGTTTGATCAGGATTAGATTTAATAAGGTTTATTTATTACATTTTTATAATAATACATAATTTATATATAATTATGTATTATTATGTTTTTAAAATTTTACAATATTTAAAACATATTCCAAACCATGTACTGTATAAATATTTAAGGTATAGTAGAATTAACTATTATAAAAACTAACAAAAAGGTTCAAAATAGTGTTCAAATAAACAGCTGAAATATATGAATTAAAAATATAGAGTATGTGACATAGGAAAATTATATTTTCGATCCATTGGTGACATACACTAATTTACATAATTGTTCATATGTTATTAGAAAAATATTGCATTTCAAAGCTTTATATAGAACTACAACTAAATTTAAATGGTTTCAAGAATCTGTTCTTGTAGTTAGGAAATAAAATAAAACACTAAAGAAGTGTCGTGGGTTATATTTTAGTGGTGCTGCCACTACCTCAAACAAATTATACTAAAAGTTACACACTTATCATAAATATTTCGGCCTTGAGAATCCCGCGTTTATTTATATGGACTGTAAACGGTAAAAATCAAAACACACATGAAACTGGCCTCTTAAACACAGACTGGAGATGCTTCTAGAATAACTTTATGGTCGGGAGAAATAAAACGGGATGAGACGGCTCGTAAATGTCTCGTAAATCAAATCTCTGTCGGTCGAACACCTTTTGTGGCTTTACTTGGTCAATATAGTTAAATACAATACCACTTTGGAAATATAGTTTCCGAGAATCATCTGTAACCGTATCCTGATAAAATTTATAGTATTTCTTTACAAAATACTGTCGTATTCATGGTACGGCTCCTACTCTCCTTCGAAAACTGAGTTTAGTTTTCAGTTAAAACAACCTAAAAACTACGTCTGAAAGCCTTATTTATTAACCCTCAACACTTACTTTTTTAGTAAGGAAGCGAAACAAAGTCCATGGCTAACTTTTCTTTGGTTTATGGATGAACCATATTTTTTAATGTTTTTGATAATTATAAGCAGTGAATGGAAATGGTAAATTTTTAATAGTATTTCAGCTATTTTATATTTCATTTTTTTATCTGGGCCTTTCCAAATATGATTCTTTATATATTTTAGACTTTTAACTTTCTCTTATTAAAACACTTAAATATTTCCTTCTGCACTTGCACTTTATAAATTAATTTAATGGAAATCGTCTTGAAACAAAACAACTGGAATTGTTGTTAGACTTGAAAGAATGAATTTACTTTGTAAGGTTTAGAACATGGGTGCTTTCGTATGACTTTTTTGTTTGTTTGTAATTTAAACGTTAAATTTGTTATTTAAAAAAAATTGATTAATCATACCAAATTTACTTATTTTTTTTATAAATTGCCAATTTTTTATTTGATGAGAAGCTCGCATACTCATTAACTCAGTTACTGAGTCTAAATTATACTAAGTACATAAATAGTTGGTCTTGATGAGTTCATCAGTTCTAAGAACGAAAGAATTACTATTCATAGAAATATTATTATATTAAAAAGGTTTTCCTTATTTTTATAAAACTAACAATCCAATACTTATATTATAAATATTTACTTTTATTTATGACAAAAAATTATTTATATTCGTAATAAGTTTTAGAAGAACATTACGTTGAGCTGTATTCTATAAAATACATAATTATATAAAATGAAAACTAATAAATACGTTTAAAAACAGTTATATTTCCCCAAAATAGCTATTATTAGAGAAACTGTAGAAGACACCCGTTTTCTGTTGCTGTGTGAAACGCAATGTGCTGGAGGTTTTCGGGGATTGCAGAGTCGTGCATATTAAACTACCCCTTTGAGAGTGTCCGCCATTAGCAAACTGTTATTTTTTTGCATATAACATAAAACCAACAAACAGTTTTGGGGTTTCCAGCTGTTTTAAATAAAACAATTAATGCTCAATGGCAAACCTCGCTCCAACTGTAATTTGCTGTACATGCCTTGTTCAAACTAGTAAATGTACTAGGTAAAATGTAGGCTACTCGTAACAAGACACACTGCACATTGTGATTAAAACCCATTATTTTTTTATATGAGTAGCTTTATTATTCATGAAACACTTCTAACATGAATAATAATAGAAATAATGTTACTAAACATGGTTAGGAGCATTTCTGATATCAAATACTAAATCAACTCACGCTGTATAAGAATCAGTACTTATGAAGTTAAAGAATTACATATACAAAGTAATTTCAATTTCAGGCTGGATTAAAATAAGTAAATGGGAGAACAGATTTTATTGGTTTAGTTCTCAGGATTAAAAATAGTTAAAGGATATCTTATTGTACCAGGTGAAGTTAGGGAAGAAGACCTCACTAGCACTTAACCTGAGGACCAGCGGCGAAAAGGTGACTTCGTAAGCAGTACCATTTGTGAGCTGTGTGTCAGGATGGAATCTCTCAATAGTCACCCATCCAAGGAACAGCCACGCTTGATGTTACTTGACAACGTTAACGCACGCCAACTAACGCGTCCACACGCGACCACTAAGTCGCCCGTGTAGTATGCCCAATTTAAACTCTGTGGTTCTGTGAAATACGCGTGTCACTCGCTGGCAAACGGTCTCGTTTTTGGGTCGTGTAGAATGGGCCTAAGGTGGCCGTTTCCCTCCACGAAGAACGCCCCAAAACATGGGTTCCTATTTCAACAATTCGGTCCTTATTAATTATCGTATCGCTACACTTGAAGTGTCATTGGATAGGGGAAGAACTGTTCTAGTGGACCATACCCTGCTTTTTTTGGAAAATTATATTTTTTTTAGTAATTGGCCAATGAAGTAAGCAAAACTTAAAATGTCATTATTGACTATTTTAAATAAAAAAAACTCCAAAAAGCAAATTATGGTCCACTAGATTGGACTTTAAGTAAACATATAGCACTCACTAAACATCGTTCTAATAATAAACACGATCCGTACAGTTGAAATAGAAACGCATGTTTTAGCTCCCCAACGGCTGATTCGTGCGAACCAAGTGGCCATGCTATGAACTATTTGCTCCAACTTACTATCCTCGTAACTTATTTAGACTCCTCTATATTTAAAGACCACCCTAAAAACATACTGATTATGCCTATAGCACACACACCGATTTTTGGACGGCCGATAAAAAATCGGCCGATATTTTATCGTTTGAGTGCCGCTTGCACACACATCGAATTTTTACCGGTTAAAGAGTTGTTCGAGTATATGGTGTACTGTAGTGAGTGTTGTAGAGTGTTTATTTATCAGTGCTGTGAGTGTTTATTTATCTGTAATGAATCAGAAACGTGTTGTGGCTATGTGGTTACTATACCGCCGTATAAAGCGTCGTAGGATTAAGCGGAAGTGCTGGATACATCGGATTAATGAAACAAGGGAACAGGTGGGAACCTTTTACACCCTTTTCGAAGAACTTCGACGTGATGGAAATAAGTTTTTTAATTTCTTTAGAATGTCTACGGCTTCGTTTGATGAACTTCACGAGAAGTTAAAAGATGTCATCAAACATCAAAACACTAAAATGAGGAATTGTATTCCCTCACAGGAAAGGCTTGCTGTTACGGTAAGGTAAGTAAAACATTACTAAAAATACTACCTAACACGTATTAGGGATAAATTTCAATTAATAATGATAATACAATTGTGTGTTAACATTTATTTATTTGAAAACAGAATGGTTTTTTGACATGAAACAGTGTTATTTTATGTGATGCGTCAAACTCAATCAATTTAATATCCGGTGCTTTATAAAAGCTTTGGTTATGAGCTACAAGCTGTTATGTTCTGTACATCAAGGGCTGAAGTTACATCGATATTGCAATGGAAATCTCCAGAGTTAATCTAATTTATGTGTAAAATTTATAAGTAAACTTTATTAGTCCTAAAGGTGCACTGCAAAATTAGGAAACGTCAGCAACACACAGTAAATGGTATTATCTGGAGATATTGCTCATTTTGAAGTGTTATCAAATTTATGATAAAACGTTGCAGTAGTTTGTTGCGTTTGAGGTTGCTGCCTCATCGAAGAACTGTCTTGCCGACTAACTAATGTATTAGGAATGTTGTTTTCGGGATAATAAAACTGTTGATGCACATCAATTTATTAAAAAAAAAAAAAAAATAGTTTATTAGTGTTATATTTACTATGACAAATTTTATTTATTCTGTTTGTAACAATTACTTGAATTTTTTTGTCAAGCAATGTTTTACTATACTAAATTGTTAACTAGCTATTATTACTTTTTTCCCCCAGATATCTTGCAAGTGGCTGCACCTTCACTGATCTACATTACTACTTCAGAATTGGCATATCTACTGCAAGGAAGATAGTGAGAGAAGTATGCGAAGCTACTTGGACAGTTATGAAGAATGAATGTATTCCTGAACTCTCCAAACAGAAGTTTGAATCCATTGCTTCTGATTTTGAGAATAATGCAAATTTTCCACATTGCTCAGGGGTAGTCGATGGAAAGTATGTTTGCATAATTTGCCCAACTAGGAGTGGATCAATGTACTATAATTACAAAAACTATTTTTCAGTAGTTTTAATGGCAGTAGCGGACTCAAAATACCGATTTGTTTATGTAAACGTTAGGATCTTTGGAAAGGATTGCGATCCTTCTATTTTCAAACAATCCACTCTTTGGCAATCTGTAATTACAAATTCATTGCCATTACCCGAAGAGAAATGCCTGCCGGGAACCGAATCTCCCTACTATTTTATTGGAGATGAGGCATTTGGCCTTCATAAACATATGATGCGGTCATTCGGTGGTACACATCTAACAATCGAAAAGAGGATATTTAATTATCGTTTGTCAAGGGCTAGGCGTTATGTCGAGTGTGCTTTCGGGATTCTAAGCAACAAATGGCGTATTTTCCAAAGGCCTATAAACGTTCAACCTGATTTTGCAATTGACATTATAAAAGCGTGCATTGTTCTTCACAACTTCGTTCGTGATCGGGATGGGTACCAGAGGATACCACAACAATCACTGGATTGGAGGAGTTGCCAAGAGAAGCTATAGCACGAAATGGACTTCAAGCCAACAACGTGCGAAACATATTAAGCCAATACTTTGTAACAACTGTTGGGGCTGTTCCCTGGCAAATGAGTAAAATATAAATAATAAGGATGAACATTACAGTTTACAGTCACTAGTAACTTAAATGTAACTGTTTGTGTCTACTTTAAACTATTGTTACCATTCAATACTTTTCAATTATTTTCTTACAGTGCATCACCCCATCGTTAATTCAAATTATTATTTTTTTGTCATGTATTTATTATTTTTGTTGTATTGTAAATGAATTTTTTATTGTTCTTTTTGGAAATAAATCTGTTTTTAACTTTGACAATAATGTATCAAGTCTTTCATTTAAATTATATTAAGTAGCAAAAAAGGTTATTCGTGATTAATATAAATATATTGAAAGATGTTAAAAAGAAGTAATAAAGTTCTTATAATACTGTAATTAAGGAAAACATTTTTTCTTTCACCTTCATTCCCTCAAAACCACTATTGAATGCGCAGCACACTTCTCTCCAGGCGTCTCTGGTTGCATTCTTGTCTTTAAAAATATCATACCGGATTTTATCGGTCAAACAGAGAACATACGGGAACATTCTACTTTATTTTTGAAGAACTTAAGTTTGATGGCATTAAATTTTTCAACTTCTTCAGAATCTCTATTGAGTCCTTTGAAAAACTCCATGAGAAGTTGAAAAATTCAATCCAGCATCAGAATACTAAAATTAGAATCTCTATTCCTATACGGAAAGGCTTGCTCTAACATTGAGGTAAGTAATAAAATATATACCTAGCACTTTTTAATGATGTTCCAAAGGTATTAATCAATAAATAAATACAACCACAAGATGCTCAACACAATAAAAGTAGTCCAATAAATTCTGATGTTTCTCCTGTATGATTTTCTAACCAATTTTTTAAGCTAATTTCAGATATTAAGAAATGAAAAGTACAATATTTTATACAAACTTCTGAAATAGATGAAATCTGTTCACAAAATCACTAGATATTAGTTTGTGGTACAAAGAACCTTCAACAAAAAGTATGGAAAACAAACAAACACACAAGTTTTATTATTAATTTGAATTTATTGTAAAACTTAGTTCAAAAACGTGTACATGGAATGTGATAAAACTTAATTTAAACCAATATCTTTGTTGTGTCGATTAAAGTTTAATCAAATTTCAATTAAGAAAAATCATAAGTTGTATCTGAATACATAGATCCAGCTGGGGAGGGGCTCGCTGATGGACGGGTCTGTGGAGATGTGGCTGCTGAATTGTGGCCAAAATCTTGGTAATATTGTCTAGTGGTTTGATCTTGTTGATGTGGTGTTGGAAATTGTTGATATTGCTGGAAGGAGAAGTTTTGTGGATAGTAGGCAGGTGGAAGTTGTTGAGGTGGAGGTTGAGCAGTGTTTTGGCGGTTCTTGTTTATTTTAGAAATTAATTCCAAAACACCCATTTGGAAATCAAGAATTTCATTGTCGTCGAACTTGTTCAAGTGGGGCAAGAGTCCTTGAAAAAAAGAAATATGAGGACTAGGTGTTGATGTTTCTTCCAATGCTTTTATCATTTTTAGCTCAACCTCATCAGGCCGGCGACGTTTTTTGTATTCTCGCGGTTTGGGGTTCTCGCATACAGTCTCATTGGGGTGTATTGGTGCTTCCGGAGGATTATCAACATCTTCGTTTTCATTTTCGTCAATTTTTTCTTCCAAACTTTCAACCACTTCCCTCGAATGGAATAATTTGTTTAAACACTGCATCTGGTCAGCGTAGACATATTTCTTAATGTTAACGACACCAGATCCACTTTTCTTGCATTCTTTTAGCTTCCTTTTTGACTTCGCGAATGCATCACGAAGATTTCCCCATCCCTTTGTTACTTCTTTTCCTGAAACAATTAAATCTAAATCGTATTGCAAATGGTAATTCCCTTCATTGAGCACCATATAGTCAAGTCAATAAAGGTTTGTAGACCGAATTTTGATAAAGTTTTTTTCGGGACTTGTTTGGAGTTGTTTGGTGGTAATTTTATCAAAAGTTTCATGTACAGGGTGTAATGTAAATTTATTTTTTCATGTTTTATATTTTTTAGGAAATAAAAGTTTATAAAAAAAAGCCAAAACATCAGTTTTGCTTTAGAATTGATGGGAAAATGTGTATTAAAATCATTGTTGTTTGATAACGATAGGTCGTTTTTCCAAACATTAGCAAAGATTATGCCATTTTTCACAGGTTTTAAGAAAAACTCTGTCTACAAGGCCTATTTTGGCATTTATTGACTATACTATATATTGCTACTAACAAATAGTTTTATTTTATTCAGATATCTTGCAGGTGGTTGCATCTTTACTGACCTACGTTACTCCTTCAGAGTTGGTATTTCTACTGCAAGAAAAATAGAAAAAGAACTATTCCAAGCCATCTGGTTAGTAATGAAGAATAAGTATATAACTGAACTGTCTAAAGATTATCTTGCATAGCTTCTGATTTTGAAAAAAATCTTTCCACATTGTATAGGTGTTGTTGGCAAACACGTTTGCATAATTTGCCCGATAAGAAGTGGTTCAATGTTTTTTTTTTTATTATAAAGACTGTTACTCTGTAGTATTATTATCAGTAGCTTATTCAAAATATTGTTTTGTTTGTGTTAATGTTGGAAGCTTTGGAATAGATTTTGATCCCTCCATTTTCAAGCAATTAACTCGTGCTCCCTCCGTTTTCAAGCACAATTTTGTTCGTGATCGGAACGGTTATTTACGAGAAGATACAACAACAATAACTGGTTGGAATATTTGACAAGACAGCAAACTTCACGTGGTTGTCTACAAGCTAACAACGTTCGAAAAATATTAACTAAATATCTTTAACACAAATCGGGCCAGTTCCCTGGCAAATAAGTAAAATATGTATTATGAAAAATTGTAATAAGTTTTTTTTTTGAGATTGTTGGGTACATTTTCCATTGCTTAGGTGGGTTTGCAGATTTTTGTTTTTAATATTGTAGTAGAAATCTATTTGTTTTCAACATATGACATACAGAAAACTACTTACCAAATGCATTTTTTTCTTTATCCTCCATAACCTCAAAATCGTTTTTCAGAGCACAGCAAACTTCTCTCCATGCATCCCTTGTAAGATTTCTATCTTTAAATGTGTCCAAAATGTTATCCCACAAAACAGGTCTTGCCTCCACTAACGAAATAAGGATGTCATTGTCTATCAAGTCACCCATTGCAAATAATAACGTAATTAACACGCACTACTAAAATTAACACTCACTGCGAAAATGTACGTATTTATCAACAGTTCAATCGGCTGGAATGGAAGATGGCGAAGCGAAAACTACTGAGGACGGTCGGCATAAAATCGGTGTGTGCGCAAGCTTGTGTCTAGTCATGTACGCCACTGTGTCCCCGGCACCGGCCCATGCAGTGGCAGTGGCCGGCTGCTCACCGGCATTTTACCGGCGCCGATCAGTGGTCGGCGTGTGTGCCAGGTTCCGTTCCCTCCTGTGGTTTACTATTGGAATTTGGACGGTCGGTAAAAAATCGGCCGTCCAAAATCGGTGTGTGTGCAATAGGCATTACAGAACTGAATCTCTTTATAACAAAACCAAAACCACCTTCCACTGTTTATGGGCACTGGTCATGTCTTACTTCTCGTTCTGCTGGCAAACATCACTTATTTATTGTATAATCGTATTTTATACAATATAACTTTTGTAGTTTGTACGTAAAACATAAAAATTATAACCCACGTTAAGATCAGCGTTTAAAATGTGAGCTTAATTTGTTGTGAGGAATGAATTAAGTCTGATATACGAATCATTTCATATATGGTATAGGGCTAGGCTTTTATAATACTGTATATTGAAGAACTGAACGTAATTGCAGGTGAAAATAATATCTATCAAGAGCTACAAATAAATTAAACTTATAAATAAAGTTAACAATATCTAGGTTAGAATCTACAGTTTCCAGTGACAACCGCGTCACGGTACTATATACAATATTTACAAGATGACCAGACGTTTTGCCCATACTGTCATGTGGCATCCTCAGTGGTTTCTCTGAGACTGAAATGACTGAAATTGGCGAGTGACCTTCCAGCTTTTATAACAGGTGGTGGGGTGGGGACTGGTTGGCAGGTATGCTGGAGAGGGGGCCGCTGATTTTTCGGCCAGTGACCGAGGTCACGTGGGAAGTGCCTCCACCCCCCTGGAAGCTGGAAGGTCACTCGCCAATTTCAGTCTCAGAGAAACCACTGAGGTTGCCACATCAAAGTATGGGCGAAAAGTCTGGCCATCTTGTAAATATTGTAGATAGTACCTTGACGCGGTTGTCACCGGAAACTGTAGATTCTAGTTATGACACCGGCCGCTTAAGACTAAGTTCTAAGATAAAAATATCTATATTGTTTGTTTCAAAGTTAGTCTGTCCATGGAAAGGTGGCCTTGCGCGTGCGTGTGTGAGGGGCGTAGTTCGAAATAATGTCTTCCCAGGCCTTGCATTGTATGAATGGAAATTTACTATTTTGACCTCAGGCTCAATATTTTTTAATGTTACAATTAAAACCTCTAATGTATAAAGTGAATTAATGGTAATTATTTTATTTTCTATAAACAGGCTTTTGCATAAATGAGAGTCAGTGACGTCAAAAATTATCCTTACGATCTTTTTTGACATTTAAGGGCTCTTTCCAGAGAGTATGAACCTCCCCAGATAGCCAATCCATAGCGAATTATGCTCTCACAATAAGCTCGGTACACGTCAAGAAGGATATCTCTATTACGCGAAGTGTTTAATTTTCGTAATGCAAAAGTACCTGAATTGATACGACACATGAGTTTTTCGATGTGCGGTATCCAGCAAACAGCCTCGTCAACAGTCACACAGAGGAACACTACAGATGTGTCGTTCTGTAGAGTTTGTTTAGGATTCACAATTATGTGGTCACAAATATTATGTGATTTATTTTTTATAGTGAAATTAATATATTTTGTTTTATTAATGTTTAACAACCAATTGTTTAAATAATCCAAATATTTTGTTAAATTTTTATGTATTTTTTGTTTTCATGGTTCTGTGTATATTTTGCACAAATTAGTTTTTTAACTCTAAAGGTAACTTTCATACCTTGGATTATGTATAATAAGTACCAAATAGCTATGCAGTACTGGGCTATTATAATAATTAATTTTGTATCACTATATTTCTGCAATATTGTTGCTGCAACTAATACTGCTAACCACCTTTTCTGATACAATCTCTTTACGTTTTCATGGCCTGCGTAAGTACAAAGGCAAGAACGATCTGCATCATTCCTTTTAAAAAATAGCATTGACAACGATAAGACCAATTCGCCTGGGCGTGGCCTGGGCCTACTTGTCTCTCCTCACTCTCCCGTAAATAGACTTGCGGCCTGCGTCGATAAAAAAGGTCTCTACTAAATGTATTATCGACTTTCCAGCGGTGACTTGGCGGTTTGGGAAACGGCCACCTCAAGCGATGTGATCCATTGTTTGGATGGACGCCCCGCAATCACATGACTGATCTACTGTCAATCCCTATTTGTATTTGCAGTAGTTACATCTGCCCACTGCAGTTCGGAACAGATTCAATAATATCCACTCGCTACGAGGGAGGTTCATCCCACCTACAGGTATTGACAGATCGTTAATAATGAACTTATTTCGTCCATCAAAACTGTTCAACGTTAGTATTGGGCGAGAAATTTGATCTCCTCAACTGAAAAGCAGAGGTGGGTTTCGAGATTTTAAGCGACCGTTCTGACGTGGGAGATCCTGTGTAATGGGGAGGTGCGGGACATTCAATATCTTATTGAATTCTTTACTTAGTGCCTCCTGACGTCTCATTTTTGGAGGAGCTATATTACACAGCATCGGCAGCCAAGGTAACGGAGTTGCTATGAGAGTAACACTAATAGATATCATGACTCTATTAAGTTAAACATCAATCACTTTTATATCACTTAGTATTAGCAAAAGACTGAATGTTTGAAATAATTAACCTATCATGAATCTGAAATTAAAATTATTGGGCAAATAAATTTATAAGTGTATGTGAGTAAACTATCACAGTTTGAGTGCTTTAATTTAATTTAATATGATTCATTTGTACATGAGATGTATATTCTTGTTATTTAAATTCAGGTGAAGTTAGGAATAACAAGTACCTTCTCTAACTTAACTGTAATCGGGATGTCCTGGCATACTTACAACATTCAATACAAATAAGTTTATTTTTTATTTACACAAGGTAGACTTGATACAATACAGATGTTAACATTTTATCATCGAATTTTCAAAATGTTGTATATCTTTAAATCAGTGGGGTTTTAATGGAAGTTAATAGTATTTATAAAAGAACTTCAATACTGTTTATCAGACAGACAAAGTAAACCTTTACATAAATAATTAAAATACAACTCTTCATTATCTTCTATTTATTTTTTGGACTTTCAAGAAATATCTTTATCAATTTAATTTACTCGTTTTATTCAGGTGAATATCAAAGGTTTAGAAATTCCCAAGAGAGAATAAAAATACCGTGAGTATGGAAAGTGAATATTGCTCGTTATTTACCTTCCTAAATTAGACTTGCCAGGCTTCATAACAATGAGTGTTGCTTTAATAAATTAATTTACTCGGCATATTTTAGACAGTTAAACTTTACGTGTTATTAATTAGAATATATCTTTGTATAATACCTTTTTAAACAGTTTGATGTATCGTGTGCCTGAATAAATATTTAACCTGAAAACTCTGCCTAGACTAGCCTATATCCTGTTTGTCGTTGCTTCAAATATGATACATTAATATAACGTTAATCTAGCGAAGTTGAGATATAGTTGATATTGTTTAGTTTAATATATTATTCAACATGTTGCCTGACGATGTCAGCTTTTCTAATGAAAGGCCTTGTAAAAAGATATTCTTACTTGAATTTATTTTAAAATCTAAAAATGTAATATAAACGTTACTTGTTTATGGATCATTTTACAGTTTACCACAGGTAGTTCTGTAATGGAACACAGATTTCAACATAACCTGGCAATTTGTTTTACATAAAAACTAAAAAAAGCTAAAAAGATAAATATACTATACATATCTATAACAAAGGATTAACAAATCTCGTTTAACCTTTAGTGTACAATGTCCAATAAATGTTTTTAGGAGAGATGTACGTCAACATTTTAAAATTTTTTTATTATTTTTTTTATTTTAGTTTGTTTTTTATGAACACAGTGGTATATAATACATATGCATTAAGGTGTCAATTTGTACGATAAATGTTTTTTTTAATTGCTTACACAAGGCGCAGCACCGAAAAGTGCTGATCTCACGGCAGTACATCGTTATACATAATCAATTTTTATGGTAACATATTTATTTTTTTACTTTGTTGGTTGGCTAATCTGTAAGTTAGCAATATGCTTATTTGTCATATCTTAGCAGCTGTTTATTGTTTACATTTGTGTCAAATGCTTTTGCTTGGTTAGTAATCTTGTGTCAATAATCTTTCTGTTCGTGAATTGTAATAAAGTTTTGTTTTGTTTTTATCGCATTTTGTCCGGTGAAATGGCTAGGTCTAAAACGTTGTGGAAGAAGAGAAGTTTCCGTGGAAACAGATTTACTTTTATACTTTTATTTATAAAGGAAGATTACAAGTGCTAGAAGAACTAGGACTCAGGGTTGGGAAAAACTGCTATCAAAATCTCACTGATGCGGAAAAATCCCGAGTTATGAAAGCCAATCTAGCATGTACAGAAAGTTCTAAGCTATCCAGGAAGAGGTCAAGGATGATAAGGAAGAATCTTATAGATACTGAGAAAGAAAAGATACAAGATTACCAGGCCGGAATGTTTTAAAATTTCAATAAAGTGTAAGTTTTTATCTGATTTTTACATACGTGTTTTGTTTTTAGTCTCCCCGAAAACATAATTTTTTTCACAAATGCCCCATTATCTCAGAATGTAATAAAGTTACAGAGATGATATTTTTACCACATGTTCTACTGATGCAACTACTAAATCCCTGCTATTTTTTTTATAGATAACTCTATAGAGACAGATATAAAAAATATTTATTAAAAATAAAATGTAAATAAAAAATAATAATTTTAAAATTGTTGTAATTCAGTTGTTTAATTTTTTAAATCCATTAATGTAGTACAATATGCACAAGATAATGTTATTAGTATATAGTAAAAATTTCAACTGTGTATCTCATATACTTTCTGAGATAATGGGTCATTTATATATATTCAATTAACATGGACAGGGTAGGGGACGTACATCTCCCCTATTTTAAATAACACAAGTTATTTTATCACCTCATCATGCTGCATTTTGAAATCATGATTGTTAGCCTATTTAGTATTTAACGCCATGAGCAATGATCTAACATTTTGCAATTTTAACAAATGTATGTTATTACATTCTTAATTACATTTGTAGTTTTTATGTAATTTTGTAAACTTACTATTACGTAAAATAGTGTTGTTTATCATTCAGGTTTTTCTAGAAAATTTTTTATTATTCATTACATTTTTTATATAGATACGTATAAGCATTTTATATCTAAATTAAGGATACATATGTATTTAGACAATGTTTAGGTGTTTGGATTTAATAATTTAGTATCAACAGTTTGCAGGGACGAGCAAAGTAAAACGTGCGTTGACCTGGCTAAGATTTATTGGCGACATTAAACCGCTATAAAAAGCAACCCTTTTACAAGCTTTTTGTACGCGAATGTTTTCAATTATTACAAAGAATCAACAGTGGTATGGTATAAATACACGGGATACCATTTTACTTATTAAATAGTCTTCATAAAACCCTTAAAAATTATATTTAACATGTTTTTAAATTACATACAAAATTAAAAAAAAAAAAATACTATTAAAATGTAGCCACGATATTACTAAACATATTTTACTACTTTTAACAAAAAAATATGATCGATAATATATGGCAAAGTTGAAAAGTTTATTGTTTACTAGCAAAATACTACATTATGAAATATTTAAACCAGTCATCTGTATAATTATTTTCCATATATCAACCTACTCTTAAATGGTGTACAAATATATTTTAATCTTTTATCAAATGTAATTTGATTAAATTTTTATTTAACATCACATAATTTACTTGGCTGGACATATACATGACCCAACATAGTATTCAGCTAGGAATCATGTTTCTATCCATTTTGTTTTCGTGCGTGTACCATACATGAAGTTTGTATTAACAAGCACGTGTATAACTTATTTATTAGTACTAATACAATAATATTATTTTTTTTATACATATGAATGGTTTATTTCTAAGTTTTATAATTATTTATTCATTTAGTGAAACTACTCTATAATGTTTAGTCTTAAATTAGTTGATACTTCTTCGGTTGATTTACCTAAGATATTAATTAATTTATATTTCAATATAGCTAAAATAGGTTTCATGTTTGTCCAGTGAAAGAAAACCAGAAATAAACGAATTATTAGTGTGAGGGTCATACAATTTAAATTTTTAAGCTTACGTTAAGTTATTTTAAAATAAGTACTCAGGCTATTTGTCACAAATTTAATAGTCTGTTTACAAATTAATTTTATTTAATTTTTAACTTTTATCACGATAAAGAATTTGAGTAAACTCCAAGATACTGTATAACTCATTTACAATTTTAACTATTTATTGACTCTTTTATAAGTATTATACAGACAGTACTACCATGCATTATTAATCTACAGACATTATCTGTAAATAATTAATTCCCTATCAAAGCTCTAAATGTAAGGTTAATTTTTCCTATTTATTTTTTCATTAATCAAACAATTCTAAACTTTGAACATTGTACGTATATATCAGGTTTCCCCGTGTTTCTTACCACTAAATGCCCATTCCTATAGTGTTTAGGTTGCGAAATAGAGCAAACTCTCTCTAAGCGCCCTGTGTCCTCAACTCAATTTATCTCAGAAATGTACGTTTTTTAATTGGTATTATAATTGTAAGTTATTGTACAATAATTGAGTGCAACCTAGATTAGAGCGTTAACTCACTCCCTCTACTTACGTTAGTTCTATTATTTTTGCTAGAGGTCAACTTGCTGACGCTGTGCTTTATGAGTTGACTTTAATGTATTTGTTTGTTTGTAAACAACTACAGTCGGTTTCAAGAGATCATTGGTTTAATACAATTGACAAAGAAGCTAAAATTGTCTTTAAAAAACTGTTTATAAATACTATAACACCGTATATTTTCCGTCAATTCACCACCACTACTTTTGTTTGTTTCCGTTAATTCACTACAGCTTGATAAAAACTATTGCAATAAAAACTGCTCTCCAATAATTTTACATTCACTGTGGTATTCTTTATCAGCTAGGAATCCGATATCACTGACCTTATCTTATCGCTTTCCCAGAACTTACACAGCGCATTCGGCAGTGTCAATCATTGAATGTACCAGTTTGTGATCGAATTTAGTAGCTACATAATCTAACCTAACCGTAACTGCGATAAAACAGTACTGGTAGTGAATTTACGGAAATAAACAAAAGTAGTGGTAGTGAATTAACGGAAAGAAACAAAAGTGGTGGTAGTGAATTAACGGAAACAAACAAAAGTAGTGGTAGTGAATTAACGGAAACAAACAAAAGTAGTGGTAGTGAATTAACGGAAACATACAAAAGTAGTGGTAGTGAATTAACGGAAAGAAACAAAAGTGGTGGTAGTGAATTAACGGAAACAAACAAAAGTGGTGGTAGTGAATTAACGGAAACAAACAAAAGTAGTGGTGGTGAATTAACGGAAAATTACATAACGCATAACCTTACAACATAAACAATCAGCATGCGAGTAAAACATAGAATAGGAAGTAAAAGATAAGTTAAGAATATCAAGATAACATATTCCTTTTTAGACGCAATTTTAAGTCTCCTCACTTTATTTATTCCTTAAAGAGAAAGTGCTCATTTCCAATAACAACACATTTGACGCTCTCAAGTAACAATATGTCAATATAGAGCTGCTGTATATCTAAATGTGTGACGTAAAGTGAGATTTTATAAGCCTCTGAGTAAAGATACTCCGTGACTAGATGGTTCAACGGTTGAAACTATGACGTGAGTGTCTGGGACTCCAGCCAGAACCTTTGTGCCCCAAGGGCGTGGCAGGTGATAATTAATTAACACCATTGTGGCCGTGATCTTTATTTTCACCATTTATTTTTAAAGACCGACAGAGCCAAACTAAAATTAGAACAAACTCGTGAGGGAGTGAAACGAAATATTGAAAAGAGTACTAATATTTCTTACTTGACTAGCTTGACAACAAGTCTCATGAATTAAGGTGTGATTTATTTGAACCAGTTTTATAAGTTTTTTACGAAAGAATATTCAGCTATAAACTTAAATTACTTCTTGCTTATTGGAAATATCGTAGAATTTATAAACTATTCCATAATTATTTCAACATAGAATTAGACTCCTGAAACCTTATTTTTACTGATAAAGTTTTTTATTGAAGACCTTCCATATTGTTTTAACTATTCCTTAGTTAGGAATATGATTATTTTAAGAAATGTTACACATTTACTACTACAGTAGTTTGTGACAGTTATAAGCTCTATTTCTATAAATATCTTAGCAGCACAACAGTAACAAGTTTATATGAAAATTGAAAATTATTTATTTCTTATGGACATTTTACATGTATCACAAATGGTCAATATAGATAAATTAACTAAATAGTAACATGATCTACATAAGCCAGTAATTAAAAACTACGAGTAATTAAGATATAAAAATAATAGTATTGAACATACTTTTTACTGGTATGGTTAGTTGGGGCACAAAAATTCAGAGTGAATAAAAACTGTATTCCTCAAGAAAACCGTTTTGGTTAGTTTTAAAAGATGATACTGAAAGGCTGGTTTTTAAATGATCTGACAATCTATTATAAACTGTGGGGTTTAAATATTCTATTATGATGGGGTACAATTAGGTTGTTTTTATTTCTGGTAGAATATGTATGATTGTGGGTAGGAACATTTTGAATATGTTTGAATGTGTAAACTGATACGGAGTAGATAAAGATAGAAGGGAGGGTTAAGATACGTGCTCGCAGAAACACTTGCCTACAACTCTCCAGATCCCCAGACCAAACACTAAACTTATAGCCCTCTTTTGCAATTTGAAAACCCTTTGTAAGAAAGAAGCTGAGGTGATTCCCCATTACATTATGCCGTATGAAGCAAAGTAGTCATAATATACAATTTTTAGTGTACTACTCCTCAGGAAATGGAAAGATATCTCAAGGAAAACAACATTCAACATGCTGGTGCCAAGAAAAACCAGCATCCAAATGAACATAAAAAAAATGGACTAAATCAACCTCAGTGCTGTCAACATCGTCCAAAGTAACAACGCTCTAAGAAACTGTCTGAGATTGAATATGAAGAATGGATGTTTTTTCAACATTGAGGAATAAATCGTTACTAGTGAACCAAGAATTTATTTTGTTTATTGCAGAGTGTAATTGAAGATTTAATGCTATTGAAGTGTCTTCCTGAACGAGGGCTGTAGTATCAGCAGCGTATTGTGTAACGGAAGCTTCAGGGACACAAGAACTGAAATCGTTCACATACAACGCAAAGAGAACTGGCCCCAATTTAGACCGTTGAGGAACACCCATTGAGACCTCAATGAAATCTGACCTTGCCATGTCAAAAGAGTTAATATCCTGTACACTCTGGTAACGATTTGACAGATAAGATTTGTACAACTGCAGGAGACAGACTCTGATGCTATAGTGTTCCAACTTATTAAGACGTATCATATGGTTAACTGTGCCGGATGCTCTCGTAAGGTCGCAAAAAACACCGGATACGTGACTTTGATTATTAAGATTAGATAAAATATGTTTAGAAAATTGGGCAACGGCATCGGTGGTGGACTTAGACGGTACACATCAAAATTGAGTGTCACTTAAAATGGAATTCTTAAGTAAGAAGTCAGTGAGTTTAACATGAATGAGACGGTCAAAAACTTTACTGATGGTTGGTAAAATAGAAATGGGACGGTACTGTTGAGGCAAAGTCCTACAGCATTTCTTAAAAACTGGGATGAATAAAGAGAGCTTCATATCTGACGGAAACTTCCCCTGAATAACTGAGTTATTGAACAATTTAGTTAAAGGAGCACTAAGGGGTGAAGCTACCCATCTGATAATAGAAGAACTCATTTCAAAAATGTCAGTTTATGAACTGATTTTCAAAGATGAAATAGTTTTACACATTTCAATAGAAGTTGTTGGTACAATGAAGAAGCTTTATGGACACTTTTATATTATAAGAGATGTTAGTGCAACGATTGGTTCCACTTCTAGACCAGTCTGTTGGGGCACCTATGAAAAACATTGTTTAACATCGCAGCAATTTTATGTACATCAGAAACTGTCACTCCCTTATATTGTAGTTTTTGAATTTATGTTTTGACACAAACCGTCACTCCCCTGACCCTGTCACAGACCTACAGAAAACACCCGCCATCCTGCAGCCCTGATCACTCAGCGCAGAAAAGTTGTTTTCAGAAAGCCAGTGCTCAGTCAAACAAGCAATGTTGACTTTCTTACTGTACAATAGAGCTTCTAACGGATCAGTTTTGTTGGAAATTGACTGAATGTTTTGGTGCAAAATCTTAATATGCGGAGTTTGTTGGACTGAATCTATATAAAAGTCTTGTTACTATCTGACACCATTGGAGAGGTCGACGGAAGCGCCAAGGTTTAGTTTCCTCCGAATCAGAACAGGACACAACCGTGGTTTTAGGATTGTAGGGACTTAATACAGAAGAAGACAGGCTAGATTGAGAGTATGATGAGCCAGGAAGGAGCTGAGGATGGTGTTGGGACTAGAGGCAGTTTGAGAATTGTTTTTGTCAGATGTGGAACTGGACCCCGAATGACCCCTCAACTGCTGCTCAGGAAACAATGCATCCAACCACTTAGAAGTTTAACGCTAAAAATACACTTGCCTGCCTTACTTAGATGCTTGCCACTCTTTGCAAAGACCTTTTTGTTCAAGATTTGAGTTAAAAGAACCAGAGAGGCTTTTAGAAGCTACTGAAAGAGAAATGTACATATTGTTCAGACAGTATATTTCAAAGGTTTTTTCAGGATATTGTCTCAGCAGTTGAGGTACTTCAGTCAAAACTATTTTACATGAAAAGCTATAAATTATATGTGACAACATTTCTCTAACTTGTAAACGGTGACCAAGGCTTGTATTGTTAGTACCTCCAACAATTAATACAATGTCATTTTCAATAAAAATTTGCTTACAACTATTTAGCTTAGAAAGAACTAATGTCATGAATGCGCCTGGGTAACAATACTCGGAAACTTCAGCATTTCTTAAAAGGGGCTGGACAGTTTTTTTTAAGATCCTTGAGTGACTGTCGCCGTATACAGTATATAAACCTTACACTTTTGTGTTAGTTTAGGTTCGTTAGACAAAACATAATTACCACATGGGGTACCATTAGTATTACTGGCTGATGATTCTTTATTTATTTTTACTTTACTGGAGTTTTCATAGAAAGCAGTTGATCAATTATACTTAAATACATATGATTTAGCATTTTTACAAACTCCAAACCACTACTAAAACTATTTTTTTGTTGCCTGCAGTTTTTTTTCTTCAAAGGAAATATGTTTGTCACCAATGTTTTTTCGAGGCCATTACAGAAATCGAGAGCAAAAGTACTGTTGACTCCTCACAGGGAATGCAGGTGAACATACCTAACCTCGACCCTATCAAAAACAACCAGTCACCAGTGAGTCCCCTCACTGTTACAATATGATTTTAGACTTTGTGAGTATCTGTGCATAGAAGGTAAAGTGGAATTACTTATGGGGACTAGCAAAAGTTTGAAATTAGAGACTATGGTACAAGAGGGCTGAGACTGACAATGCAGAAACTTAATATTAAGGCACTCAGCTGTAGACAACACTAGTACCTCGTCAGAGTCCAGGTTTTTGATACCAACCCAAATCTCTTCATCACCCAGCCAAGTGGTACGCTTTACTTGAGAATTCTGAATCTTTAACAAGTTTTTATTACTTAACCTAGAGTTTTGGACACTGACCCAAAACTCTATTGGAGTCAGAGGAATGTACAGGACACTACAGCTTAACAGACATCACTGACGGTGGATGAAATGGTAACTCAGTCTGCGTCGTAGCAGAACTTTGAGTCACTGGTAGGGAATGTGGGCAACCATCATCATGAACTACGCTAGACTGAGAGGCCGTAAGGCTAGCGATAATCTCCTGAGCCTTCTCCAGCTCGAGAGTCAGACTCTAAATCTTGTCTACAAGGGCTAACTGAGAAGATCTCAAATTCAGTATTTTGTATTTTGTAGGTCGTCCTTGGATTCCAAAAACAAAGAGTTTGTCTCCATAAATGCATCTCTGGTGTCCTTCTTAATAAGCAGCTGGGAAATGAGAGGGGAAGAGCCTCTCAACGTCCGATTAGGAGACGGTGTAGGAGTTACTGTGCGGATTGTAGCCGGACGCAAGCCTCTATGACGGTCATCGTGGTGCAGAACCTCTTCTCGTCCGGCGTTGATCTTCATAGAAGCATTCATAGAAGCTGACGACATATCTTTCACGTATTCAAGTACTGACTGGCTAGAAATTTCCAATTTCATAACCCATGACTTGGCACTATTGAGGAAATGGTGTGAGAAAAACTGTATGGTAATTAATGTCTCGAAAACCAAAATAGTTAACTTCGATTTAACCGGTTTTAATTTTAATCATAGCTTTAAATACCATACTTGCTGTAATATCAACAACTGTAGTTGTGAATCGGTTGAACAAGTGAAAGAAGTCAAATATTTGGGTATTCATTTGGACGACAAAATCACTTTTAAAAGCCACATCAACAATTTACACGCTGAAATCAGAAAATCAATTCGCGCTTTTTATTTTTTAAGAAACTTTTGCAGCCAAAATTTATTGAAAAACCTGTACTTTTCATTAATTCAATCACGTCTTCAGTATGGGATTGAATTCTGGGGAGGGACTCACGAAAACTTAATCAATAAAATCTTTGTAACTCAGAAATATTTTGTTCGAATATTACTGTTTAAATGTCATAGGGAAAATACCGCTTTGCATTTTAAAAATTTAAGAATACTACCAATAAAAAACCTATTCATTTTCAAAGTTTTAAGAATGTTTTATAAAAAAAAGTGGCAACAGGGGAACAGAGAACCTACATTACACAACCAGAAGTACCAGCCAACAGAATTTTGTAAGACCTAGAATTAATAAGTCATTCTTCTCTAAAACTTTTGTTTACTTGGGTCCAAAATGTTTCAACCTGTTGCCTATTGAAATAAAAAACAGTTTTAATTTATCAATATTTTGTAAGAAACTTAAAAATTGGCTCAACGATACATGTGACATTAATCTGTTCTTTACTATTGTAAGATAATTTTTAACTGTTAGTTTGTACATATCATAGTCAATAATCGATCTATCAAAACTTTTTGGATGGTCACTAAATACTAGTAGTCTAATTACAAGTGAAAGCTGTTGTTCGATTGTAATATTTATTGTTTTATTGTTATATTGTTATATTATTATATTGTTATATTGTTATATTGTTATGTTGTTATATTGTTATATTGTTGTATTGTTATATTGCAATATTATTTATAAGCATGCGCTGCATATGCCGCTGAAGACAAGTGCAATTTGCAAAGGAAGACTACGTGGACTTATAATTAATTTGTAACATTTGTTTTTTGTTTTTTTTTTCATAACCACCGTATACTTGATTTGGTGGTTATTAATTCCAAGCAAGTTATGTATTTTACTTACTTGTATTACAAAGAGGAAATAAATAAATTATTATTATTATTATTATTATTATTATTATTATAAGTACGGGCAATACATCGCCACGTCACATCACCACTTTTTGCTGTATATCACTCTCGGTATTTATATTTACCGATAACCAAGTAGGGTATCCCTTTATTTGTTTGCTCGATTGTATGTGTATTTTTTTTTTTTTTTTTTTTTTTTTTTTTTTTTTTTTTTTTTTTAGTGGTGGCAGTATTTAATTGGTAATGAGCATTCTTAATGTACATAAGATCAATCAACCAATAAAATATTTTAAAATGGTATTTTAATGTGAAAAATATGTTTATAAACTCGATGAATAGTTAACATATTTTTTTTCTTCTAGCAAAAAGATACGCATCGCACAGTAGAAGTTGAACTCGTAATCTCTTAGGTAAAACAGGCTAAGCCTAAGAGATAAGGACAATGTTTAGTATATTACATAAGCACCTGAGAATATACCACTAACACACTTTGGTATAAGGACAGTGTTTAAAATGGAGATTTAGGAAATAAACACTATACATGAAACAATCAGAGTATTTCGACGATTACAAAACTTGTTCAGAAGAAAACTACTATCAAGTTAAATGTCTTTTAATTAAAAAAAACAAGAGGAAGAGTGTTAAGGAAAGAACGTTGCGACTATTTCTATTGTTTTTGTATAATTGAACCGTATCTAGCAGATACTTCTTTAGTTCTTTTCATGTTTATTAGAGAAATAATTGTTACTCTAAGAATAAAGTGAAGTTTGAGTTAAATTATTTTTGTATACAGCTTTTTCAAAAGTAAGTAATATTCTTTATCACAGAGGCTACTTTACAAGTATAATATTTCATTGTTTAGCTTTGATTGTTGGTTAACAAAACATTAACAAATATAAAAAGTAATGTTTTGACAATTGTACAACACATTTTAGTATGTTGCTTTTAAAATATTATATTACAATTATTAGAATGAATTATGGGTGATAAAGTGCGACAGTCCAAATTATAGATATTTCAACTGCAACGCAAGTTTGCTGTAAATTTACAGTCATAATTTTAATAAGAACTTTAACTGTTTTGATACTGTTCCGAATTAATTAAAATTACTACGATAAAAAATAATCAAGATCTCCAAGAAATATCCCTCATAACACAGTACGTGTAGGGGTGGGTGGGTAAATACAACCGTATGGGTACATGAGTGAGTCAATACGTCATGAGTGAGTACGTGTATGGCTAGGTAAGGGTGTCAATACCACTGTACGTTTATGGGTGGATGGGTGTGTCAACACCATTGTACGTGTATGACTAGGTAAGGGTGTCAATACCACTGTACGTTTATGGGTGGATGGGTGTGTCAACACCATTGTACGTGTATGACTAGGTAAGGGTGTTAATACCACTGTACGTTTGTGGGTGGATGGGTGTGTCAACACCATTGTACGTGTATGACTAGGTAAGGGTACCATTGTACGTGCATAGCTAGGTAAGGGTGTCAATACCACTGTACGTTTGTGGGTGGCTGGGTATGTTAACATCATTGTACGTGTATGGCTAGGTAAGGGTGTCAATACCACTGTACGTATGTGAGTGGGTGGGTGTGTCAACACCATTGTACGTGCATAGCTAGGTAAGGGTGTCAATACCACTGTACGTTTGTGGGTGGCTGGGTATGTTAACATCATTGTACGTGCATAGCTAGGTAAGGGTGTCAATACCACTGTACGTTTGTGGGTGGATGGGTGTGTCAACACCATTGTACGTGCATAGCTAGGTAAGGGTGTCAATACCACTGTACGTTTGTGGGTGGCTGGGTATGTTAACATCATTGTACGTGCATAGCTAGGTAAGGGTGTCAATACCACTGTACGTTTGTGGGTGGCTGGGTATGTTAACATCATTGTACGTGTATGGCTAGGTAAGGGTGTCAATACTACTGTACGTATGTGAGTGGGTGGGTGTGTCAAGGGTGTCAATACCACTGTACGTTTGTGGGTGGATGGGTGTGTCAACACCATTGTACGTGTATGACTAGGTAAGGGCGTCAATACAACTGTAAGTTTGTGGGTGTGTGGATGTGTCAACACCATTGTACGTGTATGACTAGGTAAGGGTGTCAATACCACTGTACGTTTGTGGGTGGATGGGTGTGTCAACACCATTGTACGTGTATGACTAGGTAAGGGCGTCAATACAACTGTAAGTTTGTGGGTGTGTGGATGTGTCAACACCATTGTACGTGTATGACTAGATAAGGGTGCCAATACCACTGTACGTTTGTGGGTAGGTGGGTGTGTCAACACCATTGTATGTGAATGACTAGGTAAGGGTGTCAATACCACTGTACGTATGTGGGTGGGTGGGTGTGTCAACACCATTGTACGTGTATGACTAGGTAAGGGTGTCAATACCTGTACGTATGTGGGTGGGTGGGTGTGTCAACACCATTGTACGTGTATGACTAGGTAAGGGTGTCAATACCTGTACGTATGTGGGTGGGTGGGTGTGTCAACACCATTGTACGTGTATGACTAGGTAAGGTGTCAATACCATTGTACGTGTATGGGTGGATGAATTACTCCCCATTAAATGTATTTATTATTAATACTATATCGTTTGATACTAATACTTTTACCACTACGTTTATACCCATGAAAAATAAATACTATTCTTCTATGACACAATGAATAATATTATTGTAATTCTAAAATGATATTGTGCACTGAGGTATGATGTTCCGACGATGAACAATTTTCAGGAAGAAACGGAAGTTGCTATCTGAAAAGGTCATTAAGACAAGCCAGACCGACACGAAGAGTACACTTCCCGAGTAAACAGAGTAGAAGTATCGATTGTTGTCCTTAGCTGTAAGTTTCTTATAAAACATAGGTAAGCACCGCTTGTTTGTTTTTGATAAGTAAAACAATACCACAATTTACAGATATTGGGTTATTTATGACTTATTTCGTACATTCATGCTAGGATTATTAGTTGTTGTTAACTGTTTTAAGTATTATTAGTTTTTTTATGTATCAAATATGTGGTATAATTTAGTGTCTGCATACAACGTGATTCATCAGACATATCTGCCAACCTCAAACTAGAAAAAAATCTCATAAAAATTTGTAACCATTCCACTTGATAGGGTTAGTGGTATATAAGTGCTGCATGCATAAAATTAAAATATCACTGTAAAATAAAATTTACCTTTTTTGCTATGTAAAGAGTAAATATGTTTATTAAAAATAAACATATAACAAAATACAATTTGAAATATTTTTTATAAATCATCAGAAAGTACCTATTTAATTCAGCTTTACAACATCTTTAAAACAGTTATATTGAAATTTTGAATTCACATTTTATGAAAAATTTATTTATGTACTTACAGTTAATTTATTAAATTTATTTCAATTGGCAATGTAAACAAATTATTACTGCTTTTATTAAACTATATAATGCAGCAATATTAATTACCTATTCATTTATCGAAAATAACTATACCTGGTTTATAATTTTACATGATTTTCTTAGAAATCTTTTAGTGAGCTAACATGACGACTCTGTTCACTCCTGTAAAAAAAATTGTTCCGTATATTTATTCTAACATTATATAAATGTTTGTTGAAAATGAAACACAAAATATGTATCTTTCAAAATAATACATCAAGCAATACATCAACTTATAGAAATTAGTTGATGAATATAAATAGTGATTTTTAAAATAAATAAACATGTTTATTTATCTTTATTTAATTTTTGGCCAAGTTGTTTATTTTTTATTTTTTGACTGTGGAAATTCTATTTACAAACAAAAATATTTGGGTTTAAAGTAATTAAATTATATAAACGACGCAAAAAATGAAAAATAAATGCTTATATTTGATATTTCAGTAAGTGCGCTCATGTATGATGTATTGGCTTGTTCAGTTAGTCCCCTAACAGGATCTGGCAGTTTTTATTTGTTTCTAATCTTCGTATAGTAGTATTTTATATTTGATAATAATATTTAGTACGTTAATTTTCACGTTTCTTACAAAGTATTGACCTAAGATAATCAGTAAGTAGTAGAATAAGTTACATAACACATTTCCTAGTTTTAATATATTCTACAAGTATGAACAACCAATAACAAAGTATGAACAACCAATAAAAAAGTAGGAAAAACCAGTAACAAAGTATGAACAACCAATAAAAAAGTATGAACAACCAATAAAAAAGTAGAAAAAACCAATAACAAAGTATGAACAACCAATAACAAAGTACGAACAACCAATAAAAAAGTATGAACAACCAATAAAAAGTAGGAAAAACCAATAACAAAGTATGAACAACCAATAAAAAAGTATGAACAACCAATAAAAAAGTAGGAAAAACCAATAACAAAGTATGAACAACCAATAACAAAGTACGAACAACCAATAAAAAAGTAGGAAAAACCAATAACAAAGTATGAACAACCAATAACAAAGTATGAACAACCAATAAAAAAGTAGGAAAAACCAATAACAAAGTATGAACAACCAATAACAAAGTACGAACAACCAATAAAAAAGTAGGAAAAACCAATAACAAAGTATGAACAACCAATAAAAAAGTAGGAAAAACCAATAACAAAGTATGAACAACCAATAACAAAGTACGAACAACAAATAACAAAGTACGAACAACCAATACAAAGTATGAACAACGAATAATAAAGTATGAACAACCAATAACAAAGTACGAACAACAAATAACAAAGTACGAACAACCAATAACAAAATATGAACAACGAATAATAAAGTATGAACAACTAATAACATAGTACGAACAACCAATAACAAATTATGAACGGATTACGTTAGTAGCAGGACCTCTAATTGATTATAAGTGTATGTATTGACTATGCCTTAGGAAATTGATGAATGGATAGCTGTCAACGTGTGTGAATGATTATTATATTTTACTATTATGCTAGTTACTTATTTTTTCAACTAAATTTATACAATAGATAGTGAGTATAACACGATGATTCGGACGTACAGAGAATGTCGTCAGGGGTAGTAGTCGTACATATAATGCCATGAGAAGTAGTAGACTAGTCGTACATAGAATGTTGTGAGAGGCAGTGTCGTACACAGAATGTTGTGAGAAGCAGTAGTCGTACACAGAATGTTGTGAGAGGCAGTAGTAGTACACATAATGTTGTGAGAGGCAGTAGTCATACACGGAATGTTGTGAGAGGCAGTAGTAGTACACATAATGTTGTGAGAGGAAGTAGTCGTACACATAATGGTTGTGAGAGGCAGTGGTCGTACATGGAATGTTGTGAGAGGCAGTAGTAGTACACATAATGTTGTGAGAGGCAGTAGTAGTACACATAATGTTGTGAGAGGCAGTAGTAGTACACGTAATGTTGTGAGAGGCAGTAGTCATACACGGAATGTTGTGAGAGGCAGTAGTAGTACACATAATGTTGTGAGAGGAAGTAGTCGTACACATAATGGTTGTGAGAGGCAGTGGTCGTACACGGAATGTTGTGAGAGGCAGTAGTAGTACACGTAATGTTGTGAGAGGCAGTAGTCGTACATATAATGGTTGTGAGAGGCAGTAGTCGTACACGGAATGTTGTGAGAGGCAGTAGTCGTACACGGAATGTTGTGAGCGGCAGTAGTAGTACACATAATATTGTGAGAGGCAGTAGTCGTACACGGAATGTTGTGAGAGGCAGTAGTAGTACACATAATGTTGTGAGAGGCAGTAGTCGTACATATAATGGTTGTGAGAGGCAGTAGTCTACACGGAATGTTGTGAGAGGCAGTAGTAGTACACATAATGTTGTGAGAGGCAGTAGTAATACACATAATGTTGTGAGAGGCAGTAGTTGTACACATAATGATGTGAGAGGCAGTAATCGTACACAGAATGTTGTGAGAGGCAATAGTCGTACACAGAATGATGTGAGAGGCAGTAGTCGTACGGAATGGATTCTCTGCCTCAGATCGATAGGGACGACCTTCTTTCATGTCGGAAAGGTACACACAACGGTTGCCGGCATCGCTGTCTGTGTATTCCATAACCCATCTTCTGTTACTCTTTACACTGTCCATATATAGATTTACTTTTCTTAAATAAATGTTTTATATAATATTTGATTATGAAAAAAATTAAAGGTCTCAAAAGCCATCTTAACATATACACATGATTTGCTACTAAATATGGTGTTCATTTATCTCAGCAGTAAAACTGTTTTTTTTTTATTTTTTTTTAATTTAAATTAAAAAATAAATTAGTGTTATTTTTAACCAAAATTTACAAGGTTGTTAGTTTTAAGGGGATCACGATGAAACTAACACTAAAAATAGTCAAAGTTTGTACAATATTGGCAATAAATCTAAAATGGAAGCTTATAAAATACATATATCTAAAGAGACTTTTTATATTTCAGTTGAAGCAGCTGCTGAGAATTTAAGCCTATTTCTTACAATAAATAATACAGTTTTGTTCTTTTTTCTATGGAATTTAATATACAATTTGTGTTTTCGTATCTTTACCATAAGACATTAACATAGAATAAAACATAGTTCTGTTAGTTTTTAAATATTATATTGTTGTTACAAATAACTAACGTTTATAATACATAATGCAATACACGTGGGCGTGCCACTGGCCGAGTGGATCATGACTAAGCCTGGGTTAGATATTATAGTACATGTTCGAATCCGACCTGGACTGAAATTATTTTATCAGTTATGTTCATCTTGTACGAAGTGGTCCACCACCTTATTTTCTCTATATACGTATTCCGCACAGATAAGTGGTGTATGGGAAATGGGTAGAGTTGAAGTTTAAAGTAGATCTTTCATTTCTAAAAATAAAAGGATTAAAATAAAACAACAATAATTATTTAATTATAAATAATTAGAAACGAAAATGGCATCCTACAAGTTAACGCCTCTATTATATTGTGTAGGCAATTTCATTTTTTTAAATTAAAATAGATTTCCCTATATATTTGCTAGTGTCATTCCATATTCCTAAAAATATATCAACTATTTTATATTCTAGTAAAATGTAGTCTTAGTTACCATTACATAGTATGATTGATTACTTTGTTTTGTGTTTCAGGCATTGAAGTCATGGTCTAAAAGACTTGTGAGTATTTTTAAATCGTATAATTATTTCTCTATAATTTTTCTTGATACGATTATAAGGATATAATTAAAAACGTTTAATACGTATAATACAGAATTCCCCACTACAAATTAAGGATTGAATTAATTATAATCGATTGAACTATTTGTATTGTGTTTTTTTTTTTTTTTTTATTGAAGATATGTTTACATACAGTTGTATGTGTTATTTAAAAAAAAGCATAAGTATGTGTATTGAAATGTATGAATCACCCTGCTTTTACTTAAATGTGTTCACTTAAGAGCTTAATCCTTTTTTGAACTGTTTTGTTCAACCATAATTGATAGTGTGGGAGGCTCTATAAGTTTTATTAGCAATATTTACCTAAAAATCTAGTAGTTAGGTTAAACATGAGGTAGCAATGTTTAAGCTATACATTTATATTATGTTATACTAATAACTATTGAAATGTTTAATTGATTTTCACGATAAGTAAATAAAGTCATGTAAATAGTATTTATGTATTATATGAATTTAAATATTCGATAGTATATATTGTGCAACTTACTTTGAAGATATAGCGTGACTTTCGAGAATGACATTTAGCACAGCGTATACAATCGTTGTAGGGCTGGGGACCACTTTTGTATGAATGTCACTGTGTTTATAGCCAGTGGAATATTAAGTTTCTTACAAAAGATGTCTTATCCATACAATTGAACGTAGAACTCGTAAATAAGTAATAGACTTGTATCAATAAAATGACTTAAAATGTCTTTTATTGATGTTCAAAGCTTTTCAGAGATAGTAAACGCACGTTCAGCTGATGACCAAAGATATAATTTCAATATAATGTAACATATAAATAACACTAAGTACATTGTTTTTAAGTTGTTATGAGCTTTTTATTAATATCTTACTTTGTATATTATACTTTGTACAAGTACTTGGTATTTAGTATTATGTATTTAGTATTTCATATATCCTATTTTGCATTTTACACTACGTATTTTGTAATTTATTTATGTCTACAATGAGTAACAAATACTCATTTGTCCAAAAAGGTAATAATAATAATTTTAATATTTTAAAGTATTCTAGAATAAACGAAATTATAAAAGAGAGTAAAATCAGCTAAATTATTAACCATAGTTAATTTATATTATGTATAAATAATAAAAATATTTATTTATATTATATAAATTTTAAGAAAATTTTATATAATTTCGGGTTGACAAATTGTATACTTAATTATACCTCCTGGTTATGTTTTGAAAGGTAAAAGTATCAAACATTTTTATTGTCGTTAAATTCATGGCATGAACAGACCCAAATTGAAAAACTCAGTTTTTAGAGTGCTCATTTTCTGTCAATATGAATAGGAAATTGACGGGAAACGAAATATAAATGGGCTTTGAAAGTAATTTTCTCCATTAAGACTGGTCTTACGCAAAACGTTTCCTCAGTCTTTTACATGTCTATTCTTGCTTTTACCAAGTGGCAAGGAAAACGTGCGTGGGTGTTCCAAGAGGTTACCTCATCAAGTTACTTGCTTTGACTAATACATTGACATGCTAACTTTATTGTAATGATATATTTATAGATTTTATTAATCTCATAAAAATCTTTAAATCAAATAGGAAATTTTTACATTAATTAAAACATTGTTTAGATAATTAACATAGTTTCTCACTTGTAATTGAAAAAAATTTGTGGAAAAAGATACCAAAAAATAACTATTTTTATTTTTATACTGGTACAAATGGTAAGATAGTCCTTAGTTACTATTTTCTTATTATTTTAATATTAAAACAATAAATATTAAAATTGAGTATATTTATAATATTTTATGTTTTTTTTTTTTTTATTTGTTCGCAGCTTTGGTAAATTTATAATTTACAATGGAGCAATAATTGTATGCATATATAAATATTAATTGCATCACTGCAGATATTTGTTATCGTTTTTGCTGCTTTGCACAACAAAAACTAAAATAAAGTGTGGGCTTACTGCGAGGGAGACCTGACCTTGTATGCAAGGGAGACCTGACCTTGTATGCAAGGGAGACTTGACCTTGTGTGCAAGGGAGACCTGGCCTTGTATGCAAGGGGAACCTGACCGTATGCAAAGGGGACCTGACATTATATGCAAGAGGGACCTGAACTTGTATGCAAGGGGAGCCTGACGTTATATGCAAGGGGGCCTGACCATATATGCAAGGGGGGGAGCATGTGTGAACACATATGCCTTTTCCTCAAATAGGCCTAAAAATTTGTCTTATATTTGATAAATTATTGTTAAAAATATTTAGTCATATGAGTTAATAACATTTAAATAGTTTTTATTAGGAAACAAATGTCAATTTTGATGTAGGTTGATAATTTTTAAATAGATTGACTGATGATTGTTCTATAAATTAAAGTATGGAGTTCTCTTTGCAATGCAATCAGGTAGCAAAATCAATCCCAGGATTTAATTTTATTTCCTCTAAACAACCATCAAGGCAACTTTTTGTAACCGTGGAGTACACTTAAAGTAATATTTTCCAGGTGTTTTTTAGGTCTTAGTTTTTTAGATTATGACGTGCATTTAGGTGTAGGTTTTAGGAGTATTTATTGATTGATTCGGACCACCAACTCATTTCATAAATAACCGATGAAAATGATTCCCCACTTACGAATTACTTAGATTTGGAATGTTGAGTGTAAGTTGTTCAAAATATATCGACCCAAGAAATGTGCAAAATTAACTCGTTTATAATAATTAAAATTTTTGTTAATGGAGTATTTTTCTATTTAATATTAAGACTGTTGTATAGAGACTATAAAAAATATATGCATAAAATTCAATCTAAGTATATTATTTATCCTTGACCTCAAACTGTCATTTCGTTATTTAGTTCACAGATATATAATTATATATTACCTCTCCATCGTTTAGATTAGGACACAACGTATATCAATTGGGTCACAGATACATTGAGGCCAGCTCGTAGATCACACAATACACTGTGACAACGACTTCATCACGCGAGCGTAGAGAGCACGCAACCTCATTGCAACGGGAATGTGACTGGCGTATAAACATTACAGATAACGTGTTCTCAATGTAATGTGTTTTATGACAACTTTATTATGGCCTGGAAAGAAATAGGGCATAAAAATAAATAATTAATAAGGTTAAAATAATGTTACGTAAACAAAAAAAATTACAACAAAATCTTTTGCTTTACATTCATTTTTCCAGTTTGAAACCATTGATCTGACATAATGTATAGAAATACTGGCTTCACTTTGTAAGCGAAAATATGTTATTGTTTTTTTTCTTATCATAGTATGTTTGTTGCATTTATTAAACAATTTTGGATCTATATATTTGCAATGTTATCTACATATTCATTCTTGTAGGACACTTGCAATAATTATATCAAATTAAAGAACACATAAAATTACCAATATTATGTTTATAAAATTGTCAGTTGAATAAAGCATCAACGGCATAGATTAATGGCTTACATTTGTAACTTATAAACTATCCATTTTGGAAAAAAAGCAATCTCTCTCGTTCCCTCCCCACCCGCTCACCCTTACACGCATAGTCGTACTTAACCCACCACCCACCCATATACGTACAGTGGTCCTGACCCACCACCCACCCGGACACGTACAGTGTTACTGACCCACCCATCCAATCATACTCGTACAGTGATTTTAAAGGTTCGTCAAGGAACATAATTTAACTAGGACACTTTATTTACTGGCGAACCACCAGTACTCCTTAATTTTATCTTAAAAAATGGGTCCATCCAACTTAGACGGATTCATCCTCACACGGGTTGTTAGACTCAACGTGAATCTTGAAGGCTCTTCCACAAAAAACCCTCCACACATACTGACGAGTTCTCCCACCCATTCAACACATGTCAAGTGACTGTGAAGTAATGTCCTAGATTGCCTGTGCAATTTCCCTTTGATCATTTGCTACCCGTGTATTGACAATTAAAGCTGTAATTACCTTTGCATGCTGGATGACATTATAGTCTACCAACATTGGATTTGCACCTCTAATGTCATAAATGTATGTTTAAACATGAATCCAAATACAGATTTCATTTATCTTTTCAACTATATTATTAAAATACATTTATTGAATAGTTTTATTCTTTGGGTTTCAGAACTTATTTTAAATCGTATATTTCATGGTTTATATTGTACAAAATGTATGTGATTGTATTTGGATTACTATTTTAGTAAAAGAGGTTTACAAATATTGTTACCCTAATTAATAAGTCTCTAACCCCATAACAATCGTACTCATGTCGTCTAAAGTTGAAAATTAGCAATTTCAGTAAACTGTTTACCTCTTAAAAAAAAAAAAACATATTTATATATATGTAAGTTTTTTCTTAATAAATTAGTACGACTAGTATAGGTTGTTATTTAAAAATACAAACTATACTATATATTTTTATTGTATATATGTTGTAGACAAATAATAACCACCATTATTGTACAGTAAGTTTAATCCATTTGCAGCGCTAGAAGGTTATAAGCAAAAACGTGTGTCATGATATAGCCATGGCGTGAAAGGTAATAGATAACGATCAAATATAAATAAACACACTGTATACTCTTTGTTTTAAATCAATAGAGCATTATAATTTTTTGTTTTATCGTATTAATTTTGTATATTTAATTGGACTCATTAAAATGCATTATGCATTGGTCAAAAACAGATAAGTGCTTATAGCTTCGGAGATATTTAATGTGCAAATAAAGAATATAAAATTAGTTTGTTTTCAATAGTATTATTTATAAAGAAAGTAAGATGATTTTGTAAAATTAATACTGGTATGAAATCTTTGAAAAACAACAATATGATTAGAACTGACTGAACTATGTATAAGAAAGTTATTATTTGGTAAAATATTTAGGACAACAAATTTAAGTGCTGAGTTTTCAAACTAAATTAGACATAATATACAATACAATAATTTATAACTAACTTAAAGTGGAATATCATCAAATTGGACATTAATTAATTAATCAACGTTGACAGAAAATACCTTTTACGAAAAATAAATCATGGAATACAATGAAAACTATCATAGCATTGGATAAGTTTAGAAAACAATGGCTACGTCGAAAATAAACTTATGAACTTGTGAAACAAATTTTAAAGTATTTTTTAAAGTGTACTAAAAAATTTTTTATCGTTGAATAAATACTGCAATAAAGTAACATTTATGAAAGAAAACAACATTGGAACATATAATCTGAGTATTATCGTAACTGCTTTTTGTAAGAAAAGCGTAGAGGTATAAGAAAAAAAAAACGTAATTGCATGTTTAGAACGTATTCTATTTTATTTACTACAAACATCACATTTCCAATTACTTTAACGCGCTAAATCTAATAAATAATGATTTACTCTGCAATGTATTCTAAAATATACGGTGTCCTGTACATACATATAAATTTTAAAAATCTTTGTCAAAAACAAGGATTTTTTTGCTTTGTTCATGCTTGTTTTTGATATTTTACGTTCAAAATATAACCAATTCCTTTTATCATAAAAGTAGTAACAATTCCTGTGAGTTGAGATATATTATGACAATTTATGATAGTAAGCAGCCACAAATAGCAGATAAATTATTAAAGTGAGGTATTCCAAGGTGAATCGACAAACAAGTAGACAAAATACCGTTTACGTAGTCCAACGCTATTCAGACTGATGTTTACGTAGTCCAACGCTATTCAGACTGATGTTTACGTAGTCTGACACTATTCAAACTGACTTTTATGTAGTCTGACGCTATTCACACTGACCTTTAAGTAGTCTGACGCTATTCAGACTGATGTTTACCTAGTCTGACGCTATTCACACTGATGTTTACCTAGTCTGACGATATTCCCTCTGATGTTTACGTAGTCTGACGCTATTCACTCTGATGTTTACCTAGTCTGACGATATTCACTCTGATGTTTACCTAGTCTGACGCTATTCACTCTGATGTTTACCTAGTCTGACGATATTCCCTCTGATGTTTACGTAGTCTGACGCTATTCACACTGACCTTTAAGTAGTCTGACGCTATTCACTCTGATGTTTACCTAGTCTGACGCTATTCACTCTGATGTTTACGTAGTCTGACGCTATTCACACTGACCTTTAAGTAGTCTGACGCTATTCACTCTGATGTTTACCTAGTCTGACGCTATTCACTCTGATGTTTACGTAGTCTGACGCTATTCACACTGACCTTTAAGTAGTCTGACGCTATTCACTCTGATGTTTACCTAGTCTGACGCTATTCACTCTGATGTTTACGTAGTCTGACGCTATTCACACTGACCTTTAAGTAGTCTGACGCTATTCACTCTGATGTTTACCTAGTCTGACGCTATTCACTCTGATGTTTACGTAGTCTGACGCTATTCACACTGACCTTTAAGTAGTCTGACGCTATTCACACTGACGTTTACGTAGTGTGACGCTATTCACACTGATTTTTACGTAGTCTGACGCTATTCACACTGATGTTTACGTAGTCTGACGCTATTCACACTGACCTTTAAGTAGTCTGACGCTATTCACTCTGATGTTTACCTAGTCTGACGCTATTCACTCTGATGTTTACGTCGTCTGACGCTATTCACACTGACGTTTACGTAGTCTGACGCTATTCACACTGATGTTTACCTAGTCTGACGCTATTCACTCTGATGTTTACGTAGTCTGACGCTATTCACACTGACCTTTAAGTAGTCTGACGCTATTCACTCTGATGTTTACCTAGTCTGACGCTATTCACTCTGATGTTTACCTAGTCTGACGCTATTCACTCTGATGTTTACGTAGTCTGACGCTATTCACACTGACCTTTAAGTAGTCTGACGCTATTCACTCTGATGTTTACCTAGTCTGACGCTATTCACTCTGATGTTTACGTAGTCTGACGCTATTCACACTGACCTTTAAGTAGTCTGACGCTATTCACTCTGATGTTTACCTAGTCTGACGCTATTCACTCTGACGTTTACGTAGTCTGACACTATTCACACTGATCTTTAAGTAGTCTGACGCTATTCAGACTGATCTTTACCTAGTCTGACGCTATTCACTCTGATGTTTACGTAGTCTGACGCTATTCACACTGACCTTTAAGTAGTCTGACGCTATTCACTCTGATGTTTAAGTAGTCTGACGCTATTCACACTGACGTTTACGTAGTGTGACGCTATTCACACTGACCTTTAAGTAGTCTGACGCTATTCACTCTGATGTTTAAGTAGTCTGACGCTATTCACTCTGATGTTTACCTAGTCTGACGCTATTCACTCTGATGTTTACGTAGTCTGACGCTATTCACACTGACCTTTAAGTAGTCTGACGCTATTCACTCTGATGTTTAAGTAGTCTGACGCTATTCACACTGACGTTTATGTAGTCTGACGCTATTCACTCTGATGTTTACGTAGTCTGACGCTATTCACACTGACCTTTAAGTAGTCTGACGCTATTCACTCTGATGTTTAAGTAGTCTGACGCTATTCACACTGACGTTTACGTAGTGTGACGCTATTCACACTGATTTTTACGTAGTCTGACGCTATTCACACTGAAGTTTATGTAGTCTGACGCTATTCAAACTGATGTTTACGTAATTTAAGGTTAGTTTCGAAAGTATATTTAAAACTAAGATAAAAAGGTATCACTAAATAAGTATAATTGAAAAGTTCTACTGATTCCTGATTGCTTTAAAGTCCGTTATAGGAATTGGTGTATAGGGGTGTATGTAAAGTTGAAATAATTTGGTTATTTGAAAATATCATATTATGTAATTTCATAGTCATGCTCTATTTACATAATTTTTATAGTTTATTGTTTGGTTCGTCTATTGTTTGCTGCATAAAGTAGAACCTAAATTTGATATAATATTTTAGGATATGTTAAAACAAATTTGTTCACAGTTACAAAATGTCTTTGTAACATTAGACTAGTATAAATACATAAAATATAGTTTTATAAACTATGTCAACAACTCATGTATCGTGCATTACGTTACAAACCTCTTGTATTAACATATAAACCAGGTTCCTAATATACCTAATAGACAAATAACTAACAAAACCCGGTTTTTGTTGAAACCCTACCACCTGATTTTACTTTTTATATCAAATGTTCACAGTTTGAAAGCTTATCTGAAGATTATCTCGGATACATATCGTCATTTAGAATGAAACATTTTTAGTTTATTATTTGTAACTTCCAATTGAAAATCTCTATCAATATCTGCAAGAACTGATATTGGGTGTAATGGCTTAGTCATAAAATGACATTCAAGATAACTCTCAACTTTGTGTAAAAGTGAATAATGTGTATTTTGTTACTAGTGGTAGTATAAACCTCAGAAAACTAAAGAAAGGCCTGAACTTTTTCCTATTTCTAGTAAAATAATTGTCTTGATTATTTTGAAGCAACCTAAAAAAACAGATTATGTTTACATATACATTTATTTGAAGATATTACACAGCCCTAACAACGACATTAACCACGAGTGTAAAATAGAGATTTAAGTTATAACCGAAAAAATTCTAAATGAGTATGTAAAAATGCCTACTAGAAACTATCGTACATGTCCAAGCAAACAAAAACTTATGACGAATGAAATATCTCTTACTCACATCTTATTTATAGTTATAGTAAAACTTTTGGTCTGTTTTTTGACTTTTTTGAAAATAATAATCATTCTGTAGTTTGACGCATGCAAAAAACATTTCACATTTACATAGTAATAAGATATTAAGAATGTTTAGGTATATGTAACATTAAAAGTAATAAATATACATTAAACCAGGCCATAAAGTTAAATACTCATTTCTAAAAATAAATATTCAGTTGAATAAAAAAAATTAAAAAAATATCTGTACCTATTTGTTTATGTTGGTAGTGTTTTAATTTCTCTCTCATACGACGGAAGTTCTTTATTTTCAGATCCATTCCAGATTTATTTTTATAACATATAGTTTTATCAACATATTGCGTAATAGCAATCCCCTAAGCTGTTGATGTAAGACGCCCCGCCGGGACAATCCGTCCCAGCTGTCACGGACATGCGGCCGGACAACACCTTAGGCAGGGTAGACTGATGCTCAACTACTTAACTAAATCAGTGTCCCTATTATAAAGGGTGGAAAAAATATGTAAATGCTTTCAAAACAACGTTAGTTTTCCATAGATAATTTTTATTTTTGTTTAATAATTGTGTTCCATAAAGTTCAATTTTTGATCAGAACAATTTACTTGAAACCGTTAAATAGCGGAGCAAGCACTCGTTCAAATTAGTTTCTTTGAAATTTAAATGGCCGCTACTCTGGAAAGGATAAACCTTTCTAATTCCAGTTTGCGGCAATTAACCTCTATTGAATAGGCCTTTCATTTGATATCAAAGTCAACCTAAGTTTACGTTGAAGATTTTCGCTCAACTTCGTCAAAAAGTATGTTCTTTGTAACCATGATCATGTACAAGATTTTACTTTTACAAGTGAAGTCATCGAAAGTTGTGAAAACGTTTCTATATTTTTTCTACCCTGTATGTTAGTTTAATTAGCTTAATGTTCATTGATTAGTGCCTTTACACAAGCTAACCATTCTAGAAATAACACAAACAAAAACATCTATTATTTAAAATAAATAACAATAATTATTTACACAGAGGTTAACACAACACTCCCCAAAATTATTACCAACATAAAACCTAAACTGGTCCTTGACAATAATTTTGAGTTATTTATTTTATTTACGTAACGCAACATTTCTTAAAATACAAGCCTGATAAACAAAATAGCAAAACAACAAAATAATTATTATTAAACACAGTGTTACCTACAAAATTGTAAAATTTGTATGAACTTTTTTTGCAAAAGGTCTATGTACCTGCTATGTTTTATTACTATAAATTTCATCAATACAGAATGAAAATACAATCGATTTTATAAAACTAAATTTATCATTTTATATTGGGCCCAATATAAAATTAACTAACATGTAATATACTATTTAAAAACGAGACTATGTGTTTTTGTATATTACTACAAAATAGTTCTGTTTGATTGTGATACGTTTTTTAAATTGTTAAAGGTTTTATGAATTTGTATTTGTCTTACAATGGGAATATGAGTTTTGAATTATTATAACTGACATTATATAATACATTGATAGCTTTTGCATTTTATTCTTTAAAGCAAAAAACTTGATAAAATTTACTAAAATGAAACAAGTATAGTATAAATGAATATTGAACAATAATTTGTATAAGTGAATTATACTGTTGGAAATAGATTTACATTTAATTGAGGTTCAAAATTACATTGAAAAGTTTAATGATTGGGTTTTAAACTGTTCTTTAAAATTGAAATGTATTCTTAATAGTGCAATGTTAACTCTGTAGATTCATTTTTTTTGCAAGTAAACATGAAATTACAACCTAACCCTAGCAAATTTTGAAGCAGATTTTCCTATAAAACTTCCTAATTTCTTGAATTGTAGGTTATGTGTTAAAAATGTGACCAATATAATCTGACTTATCCCAAACCTGTAGGTACTTGGGATTATAAGGTATTATATCTTTATCTGATCAGAAGAATGCCGAATTAGTACTACCAGTTTTTTTTAAATATATTAAGATACCTCATTTTATAAAAGATACTTTTATTAGAAATATTATTATTTTAAACTAAACCTCTTTCTACATTCAAATAATTAATTTTTTTAATTTACTGTGGCCTGTTAAGACGACATTATCACGAGATAATGAAAGGCCTGATTTAAGAACTATTTAATTATTGGAATTTTTTAAGAGATTCATATTTAAATTATTGCAATATTTATTAAACAAATATTTTCTGTCCACTTAACGATACATTATTATGTTTTAAAGTCAATAAATCTACTAAAACCGGGTTATTTATTACAAAAAGTGTTTTTCATTTTTTATTTTGTCTAGTATGACTTAGACAAAATTAAAAAAAAAATGGAAACAACAATTTTAAATAAACAAAACAATATTGATTGTTCTGCTGGTTTGAGCTCAACTTCAATTTTCATTCGGTATTACAAGTTCAAATAATTCCAAAAGAATTGTGCCTATTTTAATTTTAATATTCTACATATAAAAATAAATATATTTTTGTTTAAAATGACGATGTAATCCGATAAGTAGATGTATTGATGACTTCTCTGAACTTCACTGTCACGGTTTTAGTTTTAACTCCGTCAAAGTAGGACAGGAAATCCTTTAAGGATGAAGCATATTTTTACCTAAGCCCAGACTTGACGTAGCCAATTACTCTTCGAGCCCTCTTCCCTCTTATTTCCTAACAGTTTCTAACATAAGTTGTATGATCCTGTATATTTAGTAAGCACTGTAGTTCAGCAGTAATTTTCAATTAAAAAGTATATAACAAACATTTTAGATTAAAACTCCTTACAAATAATATATAATTATGGTTGTCACATTGTAAAATACTGAGAAAATGTGTTATTTAAAAAATGTTAAACAGTTTAGCATTAACCTTAAGAGTAATTGCCCAAAACGTAATGCTATATTATAATGTAATGCTATATTATAATGTAATGCTATCTAATAGGTTTTAAAATTGACGACCGACCGGTTATAGAAAGCTGCACGTATATTTTTTCACATCCTAAAATGGAAAAAAAAAACATATAATATGTTTTAATATGAGTGTACATTCATTTAAGTATTAAAACTACTGGTTCAACAGGTTAAATGCTCGATATTGAGTTTTCACTTTGTAACGTCTACTTAAAGTGTTTTGTAAGTACATTGTAATGTACATTGTAATTGTAATAAATAAAACTCAATAATGCCAACCATTAATTCAATTTTACTACGATAAATATCATGTTTATGCTCCCTGACGTATCAATAAATTTATTGTGTCATTTAAATAAGAATAAAATAAAACAGAATGGATATATCAGAGTAAAATAAGTTAATGATTCTTGATGGACTAGATGTATTTGATCTGCGAAACTATAGGCAAAGCATTGGTACAAGAGAGATGATCTGATTTGCTAAATTGAGACAGAAAACTAGTATTTTCCCACCACTAGATTGACGCGCTACTGTCCCGTACCAAAAACCGTTGTCAAGGAAATGAGGGTAGACGGTAGGTCACGAGATGGTTAAGCAGTAGCAAGCTCCACCCATTACGTCTTTGGTAGTAGGTGACCGTTAATTTGTTTTATCAAGCTTATGATGGCAAATATTAAACATTATTCCGTATCCAAATGGAAAATACTAATAAGAATAAACAGTAATATAACAATCAATAATAGGAGCAAAAAATTTTATAGTAACACAAACCTTTTTTTTCAAAGCAATGTTTACAGAAGTGATGCACATATGGGAGCATGAAGGTCAAGGGTAGTTACGCCTGTGGTGTACGGTGCGTGGTGGAACATTTCCCCTCTTCTGCTGAATCCCCTATATGCGCTATATATTACACGCAGACCAGAATATGTCTAGTATAACTGTCAATTATATAATTAGAAAATGTTTGTGTTCTATTAGGTTTCTTCTTAAATGAAAAAGTATCATATAATCAAATAGATTTATTTCCTTACATGAATTACTTTTAATTTAGCATTTAAATTTTAATTTCATTATTGGAAACAAGTCAAACGGTATTGACCCACCCACCCACCCATACAAGAACACAGTTGGGAATACATATGTTCTTGTCCCTCTCCACAAACACACATGGAAAAGTACACATGTATTCCCAACTGTCTACTTGTATGGGTGGGCGGGTGGGTCTATATTGCGTAGAAATACAAACCTGCGTATTGTAGACCCAGGCCATGACGTTTACAAATCATGATACGACATGGCTCTCGAGTATACCGGCTGGGGTAGGCTGTCCGTCATCAGCTATCCCAGCCACTCACACACTGTACGGTGGTATTGAACCCACCCATCAACCACACAATGTTTTGAGTAAATTTATTCCTTATTTATAAATAATGTACCTATTAATTGTATGAGGTCAAAACATTAACTACGGTATACGAAGCTTTACCATCATTATTACCAATCGCCATTGACAAAATACCTCAACAATGACAAAATATCCAACAGCAACGAACGAAGTTGTGCCTTTAAAATGTACAAACCATTTTAGTTAGATAACTTTAACAATTCGTCTGTAATTAAACAGTTTCCATTTCAGTGCTACGGAATGGTGTGAGAGAGAGGGGTTTTTGTGAGGCTGAAAATATTTTTCACAGTTCAGCTGTGACAGATAGCCAACCTGAAAGTAATCCATTTCAGATGCCACCAGCCGATTACGTTCGTCGAGTGTTTTATTTTGCTGAGTCATAAAATATTGCGTTTTGGTCAATATCAGTTACAAAAATAACTGATAAAATGGTTTATACAATTTAAAACAGAACGTTTTATTTTGTTTTGTTTGGAATAATAAGCATTTAGTTTATTATTTTTAAACCTGTGATGAAATATCTAATAGACTTTTTAATTATATCACCAATACAAATAAACTATTGTAAGAAACAAAAATTCTTACTGGTGTACTTTACTCTGAGATATGTAAAAAATGTATTACTTTAATAAATTAATTTTTATTTATTTTCAATAACAGCTGATTGACAATATACAGGCTAATACAAGCCTTAAGTATGTGTGATCTGTGTAGATGAACAATATAGTTTTTGGCTAACTTAGGAAGTTTGGCCTTAGCTAATTATTAAGGTCCCATGACAACTAGGGAACATGACTTACAATGAACTTGGAACTACGTACGTTCTACTTTTTTTCTCAAGACAAATCGAATTTGCGATCATTTGCCAATATTAAATATCCCTAGACTTCTAATTGTGTCGATGCCGAATGTCATCATTGAGCGTCGGCTACTCTGAATCGACATTGACTACTACATCTAGCCCCCAGGTAACAGAACTACAGTTTCTGTTAGTTATTATTTCATTATTGTTGTAATCTGATGCGCTATTCAACTATTTGATAGCAAACCTTTTATAAATTAATCTGTTGTTCGAAATTTTGTTTTTGTGTCTTTGAATGGTAAGCGAGAAACATATTTGCATGATTTATTTTTTATTGAACTATTTCACGTACTTACTAAATTTTTTATTATAATTGTATTTGTAAATTTTAGGATTTAAAATTAGTTTCTTGCTGTTTTTGTTGATTCTAAAGATTTTATTGTGTTATTTTGTTGTATATATAAGAGTCCAATGTTACATTTATCTCACTGTTTGATATGTTATTTATTTAAAATTATTATAATTATTGTTATCTGATTTATTGTTATACTGTTTTTGATTTAAGGAATACCCAAAAAAGTGTACTATAATATATATATAACTGTAACACTCATAATTGTAAAGAAAATATTATAGTTTTACTTTCAATTACTCTCGAGCTAGAGAGACAAATATAAACTACACGTATAAATTGTATTTTTTCGCAATTAATAAATATATTTAAATTGAATTGAATTGAAGAACATATATCTCAAATATCCTCACAGGTCTGTTGATAATAACGGAAATAGACGATCCTTTTAGAAGTATGAAGTAAAGACGAATAGTTTAAGCAAGATTAAACAGATCGTTAAAAATTGCCCTTTTTAAATATTATCACTTATTGTCTAAAAAAAATTATTATAATTTTTCTGGCTGTATTTTATTACATTATTATATTTCTACGGCCCAAAAGGGTGCTAAATAAATAAGGAGATTTCACTTCTGGCTCATAATTGTTTCTTTTATTTACAAGTTCTAAATCATATTATGAAATATTTACAAACTTAATTGTTACTTAGACACTATTTACACTCATAAATTTATCAGTAATATTTACAACAATATTTACATTACTTATCACTCTGTTCACCTAATGACCAACATTACTCGGTATACTGCCGCTGCACTGTCACTAGACTGTCACTGTCACATCCACTGGGGCTGACTCTGTCACTCACTGACTCTTGATTGACTTGTCAGATCGGCCGAAGGGTGTCTTTATATGACCCGAGGTGGAAGCCCAGAAGATTCTGGATTTGCCGATGGTGAACCTGTAGAAGCATCTAGAAAGTCTCGATTCCCAAAGAAGAGCTTCGATTCACGTACAGGCGAATTATCTGCCTTTATAGTCCTTCCTGGAAGACCTGGATTGGCCTCGCGGACGATTATCCACGCACGGATGGGGCGCAATGACATAGGCGTTGCCGATGGAGGCTACCGTGATCCATAACACTATAATATTATATCAAGCAGTAAGTCAATTTTGGAAGACTTACTGGTAAATAAACAGTATCCAATATAGATGTAATATTAAAAAAAGATCTATGGCTAATAATTGATATGTTTGTTTAGTTGTTTTATTGCAATTTACTATACGAAGTTTATTTTGTTTTTCTAATTGATATTGAAAAAAGAAAAATAAAAGGTTATGGCTAGTTATTTTTAATTATCTTTTGGTAATTTATTTCTTATGGTATAGACATCATTTTAATGTAATAAAAAAGCTATTTAAAATAATATCGATATGCAGGTATGTATATAACATACAGAGTGGGCATATAAATGATAATAAAAAACTAATAAAAATAAATTAAAAGATGATTTTACAAGATTTTTAAACAAGAAGTTTCGTTGTAGCCATCAACTACCGTGTCTGAGACTCAACAGGATTATTTAGATATTAGTATTTCTTCTCAATACGAAATCTTTGATCGTTAACTACTGAACAATATTTGTACATTCCTAAATAAGGAATCAACTCAAAAGTTTTGAAGACCTCTATACATTGTGTAAAATTGTTGACAGTCAGAAATGTGGTTCATATATGTGTATATTTTGTAATAGCACTAGATTGATAGAGTTTGCGAAAAATGATTGTTGTTTTAAAAATATTATAACAACGAAGATTTTTCGCAAAATAAATTATAAGTAAATACAACTAAACCATTGCAATATATTAATCTGCATCCAATGTAAACAGACGAACATCAATTAAGAGGATTAAAACTGTTATTGAATTTAATAAACAAAAAGTATTTTCACCTTTCGAGTGGAATGGAAAACATACATGAAATATACAAAATAAATGTCGCGTTTAGGGCTATGAAAATCTGAAGCCCAGTTAGCGAAACATCAAAGCAATTTCCCTCATGTTTCTCTCGATTTGTAAAACAAGCTACATGAATGACTACATCTCATATCACAAACTATCAGCTGTTCATTGTTATATGTCGGAACTGGTAGTTCAGTGCTGTAACCCAGCTACTTGTGGACAACGTGTTTTGGAGATTGTAGGCGATATGTTCCATGCTCGGTCCTCATAATACCGACACGGCGTCCGCTCAACGGTTGCCATCGACGTGGACACTACTAGAGAAGTCTGGGGTGTCCGTGTTGGATAGTAGTCAAGGTTTAGAAGTTGTGTAGGGAAGGGAACTGAGTGCCAAACTTGTCAGTTAGCTGAAAATCAGACCAACACTACGTGGTTCGGATTCCACGTAAATCTGTCGATCCCATAGTTGCCCTGGCTATTGGGTTATCAACCAATAGTCCTTTATGAAGTCGAACTCAGATAGTAACAAAGACTAAACTCTTTCATCCACACTCCTCACACTCATTCACCCCTCATAGTATCCCATATCTCTAAGATCGGCATCTTAGAATTAAATATAGAATAATAATGAATAACGCCAATGGTAGAGATTTGGGTGAATATGGAGGGGTGAATGAGTGTAGAATAGTTTTTACATCTAAATTAACAAAATTAAATACAGTGGAATTCCAATTATCTGAACTCCAACTATCCGAATCGTATATTATGCGAATCGTTTTTAGTGTTATGAAATACATTTTAAAATATTTAGTTTTGAATTTTGTTGTAAAAAAAATTAAGAATGTATATTAGTAGATTTAAGCTTAAAAAATCACAATAAATAATAAATAAATGCTCCAATAAATGCTATAAACTGTAAAACAATCTATCCAAGTTTTTCGAGGGAATGCAATTTGTAATAATAATGTAATTGAATGCTATTTTAAAATACTGTTTTTCGTTTCATTTAAACATACAACAGTAATAAAATAAAATATACTGTTTATTGACAACAATCCAATTATCCGAACTTTTGATTATCCGAATGACGTCTAGTACCACTTGATTTGTACAGTTGGAGTTCTACTGTACTCAAACAATAAATAAAAGATAACTTACAACCGAAAGTGTTAACAACTCTTGGCGTGAGTAATCGGGTAAGCCACGCCTGCGCTGTTGATATTGAAGAATGTAACATGTGAAAGGCTGATGTTTGGCGAGGCTGAGGGCATTTTTCACGTGTCAGCTGTGTGACAGATGGCAGACCTGAATAAGTGATGTGTCAGTTGCCTGCGACTGATTATGATCAACGGCAACAACAGTCCTCCACTTTACATCAAATTGTATATTGTTACCGTGTTCAACTTGTTAATGTCAGTCCTAATGACGAATGTGATTTGTATTATCCTTTTATCTAACAACAACAACATTGTTATTTATAATTGCTATAATTTAAAAGGAGGTTAAGAATGCATGAAGGCTATATAAATTAGATTAAAAGTTAGATACTATTACTGAATATTACAAATTGAGTGAATGGCCTGTAGTTAAAAAAAATGCATCCTAGTTATAAATAGTTTTAGATATACTGTGCACCGTAAGGTGCAGAGATGGCCACAAATATCTCTACATATTTAACTTAATAACAGTGATACTGCACAAATTTATAATATTTTATTTAGATGTATTCGATTTTGAGTATATCAAAATTATTCTCTCAAATGGAATATTTAATTGAGTATCCTCTAGAGTGGAATATGAAAATTATACGAAATATTGAAAATAAATGTCGTGTTCAGAGCTATGGAACTGTGAGGCCAAATTAGGGAAATATCAAAGGAATTCTCTCAAGCCTCTCCCAATTTGCAAAACAAGCCACATTAATCACTGCATCTCATTAGTTATTCATTATCACGCTGATCGTAGAGATATGGGTGATTAAGAAGAGTTGAATGAGTGTAACTAAGGGCGATTTAGCTTGGAAATGTACGTTAACTAACAGCCCAATACTCAGGGCTACTACGGTAACTACAAATTACGTAGAATCCGAACCACGTAGTACTGGTCTGATTTCCAGCTGACTGACAAACCTGCTACTCAGTTCTTCTCCCTACACAGCATGCGAACCCTGACTGCGATCAAAATGCACACCCCAGACTTCTCTAGCAGTGTCCAGTCAATGACAACCATTGACTGGACGCCGTGTCCGTATTAAGAGGACCAAGAAGAATATATATTAACCATAATTTAGACAACACTTATATAAATATATAACACTTATATAAAATATATACTAATAAAATCTAACTGATGTAATAATTTATTATAAAATAAACCAACAAAATATTTTAATTATTGTGAAGTAAATTTTTATTTTTATGTTGGGATAAGTTGTAATGAAAATATTGTTAAGTGTAGCTACAATAGGTTTTCTCTATTTCAAGCTAAAACTGGCCATACAAGTATTGTCAACACAAGTGAGCTATACCTGTTTTTATTATTTAAAATAGTCATAATACAACTACTACTTTCCTCAATAGCTGATGTTGTGTCGGATTACGCACCTATTATTGATTTACAATTACCTTCTAAAACCTTCTAGGTTTGAGATGAAAAATCTAATGACCAATAATTAGTCCAGGATATATGTATACTAAGATGACTAAGGCAGTATCAGTATATGAAACCACATTCAAATTATTGTAATTAAATGAGTTATTTATAATATTAAAACATATTATATAAAATACATGCTGTCACTAATAGATACAGGTTACTTGTGGACAGAATGATATAGCCTGAGTCACCAGCAAAAATAATAGGCCTTCTTTTGCGAAATAGGATCTGAAGCTTTCTTACGACGTTATGTAAGTTTAAAAATGTACAAGACAAATTAATAACTCTTAAACGGTTATATTAAAATGACTAAAGTTAGGCTCAATTTCAGCAACAATTTCGGGTGAATTTATAATAAAACTTTAATACATCTTTTCCAATTTCTTTCCAATCTGATTGAATGTGGGTTTTTATATCCTCGGACCACTATAACTTGAACCACGACTCATAGGATGTTAATTTTGAAAAGAACATTACTGATTCTGTTAATTCATTGGAATTATTTCGAATCCATTTAAGGTGTTCCACCTTGTTCAATTGTTTGTAAGGAAGTTTGAAACTTCCTTTACTCTATAGGGAAGCTCCAAAATCAAGCTTTCAAAGGAGAATAGTTAGTTAAAAAATAATTTTTAAGAGCACTATACAATGATTTCATAATTTATGAGACGTCCAGTATTTTTAGTTTCCGATTTTTAAAGTAATAAAAATACACAATACATCAATTAAATTCAGTATGAATATACGTGGAATTGAAATTTGATAAAGCAATTACTGTAGATGTTATAATAGAATAATATCATAACTTAAGCCATGTAGAGATGTATTACAATTATTTACATTTTATCATAGTGTAGCCATTGAATTAAATTTAAGTTGAACAACTCAAAACAAATGTTATAAATGAAAAACAATTTAACTAATAAAATTAGTTACAAAACCTGACGTGCCGAGATAGTCAATGCTGAGGTCAGTGCCCGACTGTGTCAAGAGTGTCAACGTGTATACATCGCCCTCTTGGGACGTCCTACTACGAACTTGTGTTATTACTTCCAACTGTGATTCTCTTGATTAACATGTCAAGAAGACGACAAAACTGATATTATCATGGAAGACTCCATTGTAACCATTAGAGTCTATTAAATATTATTCTCTGTATGGTAGACTTTGACAACAGTTATATTATATGTTTTCTAGCGATATGTTTAACTGACATACCTGTAAGCAAACGTTAATATACAAAATGACCTATAAAATGCGAGGAATTTAATAAAATATAATTATATTTCTATAATATTTTATGTTAAACAAAATATGGAAACTGTCCACAATTTTGAAAGCACAATTAATTACAACAAAGAAAGAAACTTTTATGTTACGAAAAACAATAAGCACTTAAGTAAAGTAATTAGATTTAAATGAATACAGGATATTAACTAATACCTAAGTAAACATCAGCCTCTAATGGAAATACAGAAATTTCAGTTACAGTATCATTAGAAAACTTCATGAAATTATGCAAATTTTAAAATTTGCATAATAACTACAAATTGTATATTATTGAATGCTAAACCACAATTATGTGTGAAAATTTACAAAATGATCATATAGGATAGTTTAATACGAGGCCTTAAATATTTAGTGTTTAACCCTAGTTCTGTAAATCAAGGAAATGCTGATAAGCATAACATCAAGCATTTCCCTTAAATTCGTTTATAAACCTTAAACATTTTTGGAATTTAGCATATATTTTATAGGAATTTTATTTTAAATTATGCAACGCCTGGTTTAAGAATGTGTTCTCTTTGTCAAGTAACAATAGACTATAACAGCCAATTATTTTATTGATATTCAGACGAAAACATAACGTGTATCATTCCCCGGTAACAAGCCATTATCAGGGCTCGGTACATTTACTGGTAGATCTTTAATTTTAAATAAAATAATTAGTTGCTCTAAGTTGAGGAATATTAATTATGCACAAAATAAATTTTAAAAGTGTATAGTTTAGAATGTTGCAACAAATTTAATTTAACTCAGTATAAACAATTTAAGTAAAAGTCTTCATATTTGTAATGTTTAAAATGTCTAAAATTTAGGAAGTCAAGTTCATTTAAAACACTTAATATAGGAGTCTAACCTTAGGTATGCAAAGAACATTGAATTTAGACTACCCTGAGACTAAACATTCTTACATTCTTACATATGAGACGCCGACACAACGTTGTGCGTATTTTAAGGCGAATATGAATGGTTTTTTTATGAGTGTAGGATGAGTGTGAATGAGTGTAGTCTGGTTACTAACTGAGTTCAACTTTTCCTCAGAAAGGGCAATTTATTAATAGCCCAACAGCCAGGGCAACTAAGGGACCTACAGCTTTACGTGGAATCCGAACCACGTAGTGCTGGTCTGATTTTCAGCTAATTAACAAGCCTGATACTCAGTTATCTCCCCAACACAACATCCGCACAGTGAATACCACCCAACATGGACACACCCCAGACTTCTCTAGTAGTGGCCACGCCGATAGCAACCATCAAGCGGACGCCATGACGGTATTAAGAGGACCGAGCGCCTATCGCCTACAATCTCCCAAACACTTTGTCCCCATGTAGCTGGGTTACAGCACTGCGCCACCAGTGCCGACATTTATATATATTTATATAAACAATATAGGCCTACCCTTCATTAGATAATTTCGGTATTCCTTATATTTGTACCTGGTATTTGTATTTCAAATGAAATAAAGCATTGCTTATTAATACAGTCTAGGCATGAATCACAACTGATCAAAACTGATTAAAAGTAATTCAAACTAAAAAAATTACGATTAGTATTAAACAAAGTACCTATGGGAAAATAATAAAATATATTACATAATTTTAACAATAAATAAAATATGAAAATAAAAATCACATACACTCTTAAAAACGCTTGTCAGCAATCCATTCATAAGAATTAATTCCTAAAAAACAGCAGCCCCGGATATGAGCTTGAGGTATACACTCGTCACTCAGTGCTGCCACACAGCAACCCCGGCCATGAGCTTGAGGTATACAGTCCTCAGTACTGCCATACAGCATCCCCGGCCATGAGCTTGATGTGTACACTCCTCAGTGCTGCCACACAGCAACCCCGGCCATGAGCTTGAGTTATACACTCGTCAGTGCTGCCACACATCAGCTCCGGCCATGACCTTGAGGTACACACTCCTCAGTGCTGCCACACAGCAGCCCCGGCCATGATCGTGAGGTATACACTCCTCAATGCTGCCACACAGCAGCCCCGGCCATGAGCTTGAGGTATACACCCCTCAGTGCTGCCACACAGCAGCCCCGGCCATTAGCTTGAGGTATACTCTCCTCAGTGCTGCCACACAGCAGCCCCGGCCATGATCGTGAGGTATACACTCCTCAATGCTGCCACACAGCAGCCCCGGCCATGATCGTGAGGTATACACTCCTCAATGCTGCCACACAGCAGCCCCGGACATGAGCTTGAGGTATACACTCCTCAGTGCTGCCATACAGCAGCCCCGGCCATGATCTTGAGGTATACACCCTTCAGTGCTGCTACACAGCAGCCCCGGCCATGAGCTTAAGGTATACACTCATCAGTGCTGCCACACGGCAGCCGCAGCCATGAGCTTGAGGTGTACACTAACCAGTGCTGCCACACAGCAGCCCCGTCCATGATCTTGAGGTATACACTCATCAGTGCTGCCACACATCAGCCCTGGCCATGATCTTGAGGTATACACCCGTCAGTGCTGCCACACAGCAGCCCCGGCCATGAGCTTGAGGTATACACTCTTCAGTGCTGCTACACAGCAACCCCGGCCATGAGCTTGAGGTATACACTCCTCAGTGCTGCCTCACAGCAGCCCCGGCCTGAGCTTGAGGTATACACTCCTCAGTGCTGCCACACAGCAGCCCCAGCCTGAGCTTGAGGTATACACTCCTCAATGCTGCCACACAGCAGCCCCGGCCATGAGCTTGAGGTATACACTCCTCAGTGCAGCCACAAAGCAGCCCCGGCCATGAGCTTGAAGTATACTCTCCTCAGTGCTGCCACACAGCCAGTATGGTTTTATGCGTCCTAATGGAATGGGGAAGTTCGTTCCAAAGACAACAAGCTGCAACAATAAAGGCTTTGTCGTGCATTTCAGTTCCATTCTGAGGGTTATAGGAACGTTATTCTCAAACTATCTTGTCACTCACAATAGTTGCCACAGAATGTACGTTCTGAGCCATGTAATTACATGATTTTTGTAAAAACAAAACATCAATCCTGACATTGAACCCTATTTAATTAGTAAGTATTTTTTTTTTTTTTTTTTTTTTTTCTTCTTTGTAAGTAGTATGATGTTTTCTGTCACACGAATATGTGTTCTTGCTGTATTGTTCACTACTCTAATCCATGTATACAAGCATATCAAATATTGTTTTTACTGATAGTTAAATTTATATCATAATGTATTATTATTCCGATAGCTTTTCCAAAATACTGATTGGTTTAGAATCCTGGCAATCAGCTGGATCTGAGATTTTTCTTAAATGGCGAACCAGAATAGACTTTCTATAGTAAAAGAACGAACCATGTATAAAATGTGATGTAAATATATGTAGAAGTTGGAATGATGGAGAATAGAATATGTTC
>JAQJVL010001888.1:92500-137932 GCA_035578905.1 Stictocephala bisonia
AATTTCAAAAAAAGTTTCTTCCTTTCTCCCTCCCCTTCCCCTTCCTTCCCCCTCCCTCTCCCACCCTTCCCCCTCCCCCCTTCCTTCCCCCTTTTATCGTATCAATTTATATCATCAGCAACATGACCCCCCATCCGCCTACCCATAAAAGGACAGTAGCATTGACCCACCCACCCCTACATGTACAGTGGCATTGTATAGGAGTGGATTGACCTACCCACCCACCAATACACGTACAGAGGTACTGACCCACTCGCCCACCCATACACGTACTATAGTATTGACCCACCCACCCACCCATACATGTACAGTGAATGGGTACAAACAACAATTGAGTGATCTGTAATGTTGCAGTGAAATACTTTGGCCTTAAAATTATCATCAATACATCCTTTATTATAAAATCTTACAAAAACTTGGTTAATTTTATAATCTTACAATTGTTTCCTTTTGTAAATTTCAAATGTCTTACACGAAATTGAAAAACATTTAAACCATTCAGCAGGTATTTTCATAGATGGTAAGTGTCCAACAATAAATTATTTATATGTTTATTTCATAATATAGTAACATTTACTAATAAACATACATAAACGCATCCTTTTATTAGATTGAAAACTGTTACAATAATTTATTTAACTGATGCTAAACTCAACATTTTTAAGAGGTTTTAAGAGGTGATGCTAAACTACAATTAAATAGGTAAATTTGTTTATTTCAGCAAAGGGCAAAGTGTAAGAATAATTGGTCAGCAGTGAACATAGGTGTACCACAACCAACCTCATTCTCTTCCTGACACTAATTGAATGAGTCTGGAAGAGAGAATCTGCTTTTTGGTCGAAGCTTTCGGCCAAAAAAGCAAGTCGTTTCCATCAGTTTAGACTTCTCGAAGGCGTTCGACCATGTAAGCCATTCAATTCTAACTGGAAAGTTGCAATCAAGAAGATTCTTGGGAGCCCTTCTTCGATGGTTTAGGAGCTACCTATGCGATCGCAAACTTATTGTAAAATATGGCAGCACATTGTCAAAGTAGTATTGTAAGTACCCAAACGATATACAAAATCCAGTATGGGTACTGTGTGTGGTACCCATACACGTACAGTGGTACTGACCCACCCACCCACCCATACACGTATAGTGGTATTGACCAACCCACCCACCCATACACGTACAGTGGTATTTATTTTTTTACCATACCAATACGTGTATGGTAAAACACTCTATTTAATATTTATTTTAAGGTATAAATATGAAATAGAGATTGAAGTATTGTTTTGAATTCGTTTTACTTTCCTATAAAGAAAATCATCCTATAAAGGTAGTCATCCAAAGGATGGCTTGGTTTTTTTAAAACATTATTTTCTATCTAAGTAGGCATAACATAGAGTTTCAACATGGTTTCACCACGGAATTTGTTAAATGTATATATTTTAACCAAAATCTTGTGTTTAGAAACCTTGAAATAATAATATCGTATATGAAATAGACAGGAACTTTAATATGCCTATGATGAATAATCTCGTGGGTTAGATATCACAAAGTTTAACAATAGTGTCGGACTCAGTGATGCAGTCTGTATCCACTATAGTGTCAGACTCAGTAACGTAGTGTGTATCAACTATAGTGTCAGACTCAGTAACGTAGTGTGTATCAACTATAGTGTCAGACTCAGTAACGTAGTGTATATCAACTATAGTGTCAGACTCAGTAACGTAGTGTATATCAACTATAGTGTCAGACTCAGTAACTTAATGTGTATCAACTATAGTGTCAGACTCAGTAACGTAGTGTGTATCAACTATAGTGTCAGACTCAGTAACGTAGTGTGTATCAACTATAGTGTCAGACTGAGTAACGTAATGTGTATCAACTATAGTGTCAGACTCAGTAGCGTAATGTGTATCAAATATAGTGTCAGACTCAGTAACATAGTGTGTATCAACTATAGTGTCAGACTCAGTAACGTAGTGTGTATCAACTATAGTGTCAGACTCAGTAACGTAGTGTGTATCAACTATAGTGTCAGACTGAGTAACGTAATGTGTATCAACTATAGTGTCAGACTCAGTAGCGTAATGTGTATCAAATATAGTGTCAGACTCAGTAACATAGTGTGTATCAACTATAGTGTCAGGCTCAGTAACGTAATGTGTATCAACTATAGTGTCAGACTCGTAACGTAGTGTGTATCAGCTATAGTGTCAGACTCAGTAACGCAGTGTGTATCAGCTATAGTGTCATACTCAGTAACGTAGTGTATATGAACTATAGTGTCAGACTCGTAACGTAGTGTGTATCAACTATAGTGTCAGACTCAGTAACGTAATGTGTATCAACTATAGTGTCAGACTCGTAACGTAGTGTGTATCAGCTATAGTGTCAGACTCAGTAACGCAGTGTGTATCAGCTATAGTGTCATACTCAGTAACGTAGTGTATATGAACTATAGTGTCAGACTCAGTAACTTAGTGTGTATCAACTATAGTGTCAGACTCAGTATCGTAATGTGTATCAACTATAGTGTCAGACTCAGTAGCGTAATGTGTATCAAATATAGTGTCAGACTCAGTAACGTAGTGTGTATCAACTATAGTGTCAGACTCAGTAACGTAGTGTGTATCAACTATAGTGTCAGACTGAGTAACGTAATGTGTATCAACTATAGTGTCAGACTCAGTAGCGTAATGTGTATCAAATATAGTGTCAGACTCAGTAACATAGTGTGTATCAACTATAGTGTCAGGCTCAGTAACGTAATGTGTATCAACTATAGTGTCAGACTCGTAACGTAGTGTGTATCAGCTATAGTGTCAGACTCAGTAACGCAGTGTGTATCAGCTATAGTGTCATACTCAGTAACGTAGTGTATATGAACTATAGTGTCAGACTCGTAACGTAATATGTATCAACTATAGTGTCAGACTCGTAACGTAGTGTGTATCAGCTATAGTGTCAAACTCAGTAACGCAGTGTGTATCAGCTATAGTGTCATACTCAGTAACGTAGTGTATATGAACTATAGTGTCAGACTCAGTAACTTAGTGTGTATCAACTATAGTGTCAGACTCGTAACGTAGTGTGTATCAACTATAGTGTCAGACTCAGTAACGTAATGTATATCAACTATAGTGTCAGACTCGTAACGTAGTGTGTATCAGCTATAGTGTCAAACTCAGTAACGCAGTGTGTATCAGCTATAGTGTCATACTCAGTAACGTAGTGTATATGAACTATAGTGTCAGACTCAGTAACTTAGTGTGTATCAACTATAGTGTCAGACTCAGTAACGTAGTGTGTATCAACTATAGTGTCAGACTCAGTAACGTAGTGTGTATCAACTATAGTGTCAGACTCAGTAACGTAGTGTGTATAAACTATAGTAAATTACACGAATAAAACATTATACACTAATAGTAGTTGTAAAATTCTTATAGTAGTTGTAAATATCAAGTAAATGTATAGCAGTAATTTTCATCTTTTACCCCCTTACTCTGTTATTACAAGTTATATTTTCAAGTAAATTCTTTTTGGGTTTATCGTTCGTAACAACAAAATACATGCAAATAAATAATTTTAAAGCCAATACTAAACTAATATTGTAATAAGATCATATTTATAGTGATATACAGAACATATGGGGAGGTTTTGTTGACGTTAACCATGATTGGTTGCAGAGAACTGATAAATAGCTTATTCGGGTTGTTATCTGTCAGGGCCGACGTTTGAAAAATAACTTTAGCAGTGCCAAACAGCCATTGTTCACCTTCCCACGCTTTACCGCACTCGAAAATGTTGATTTTGATACATTGCTTATAGAAGATTCCGTTGTTAAGAAAGTAGTCCTATATATTATTGACTTCATTCAAATCATTATTACTTTTAAGAAATAATAGTATTTTTATAATTTTTATAAATATTTGAGCCCTAAAATTGTTTTTTAGGGGTATATTATATTTTAAAACAATTTTTAGCCACTGACTCTTTAATCTTTACTTGAGTATATTTTCATTTACGACAAGAAATTGAAGTTTGACAGTAAAATTTGGAACATCATTCGTAAATGATGAGTTATTGTTAAAAATAGTCTAAATATATTTTGTATACATCTGCCTCACGTATACACACAAATGAAGTGTACTGTAGATGTATACTATTTACTATGTACTACATACTATCTACTAACTCTTTTAAGAGTAAAGATATTTTTAAGTGAGTTTAAAGCGAAGAATCACTATTAAAATAATGGAAATGGAAATTTTAAGAAATAAGCATATTCATAGTAGTAGACATGGATAGTAACGAAGGATACAAGAAGAAAGGGAAATTAGTCATTAAGTCATTATACTAACAGACCATGAAGAGTTTAATAAAAACGATATACTAAACAGGCCATTAAATATTAAATTAAGGAAAATTATGTAAAATTTTACGTATTAATTAAGAAGATGGGAAGATGGTGTCAAGATCAAAATCAGTTAGGAAATATAAAAATATATAATTTCTTTGTACGAGTAATATTTTTATGAAGTAAAAGTTATGAAGCCATAGTGGAGAACAATCATAGGAACAGAAATATTCAAAAGAAAGATAAATTTTAAAATGTGCAAATTTCCTTTGTATTAAAAGAGAGCTGATTATAATGAACATCGGCGGATTTCCGAAAGAATATCGCTTATTACCAAATCATCAATTTAGGATTAATGTATCCATAAGTTAAATGGATATTAGGATGATTTATATCCAATATTGAGTAAATAATTACCCTAATAAAACCCATTGTAAAAAATTCCAATAATGTTTAGACTAAATTGAAACATTTATAATAACAAAATCACTCTCTATATATACAAAACTCAGACATTGTAACACAGTGATTGATCAGAAATAATCTATGGGACTGGGACTTTTTGATACAGAATACATTTTTAAAATATACATATATATATATGAAACTCAAATGAACGCTACTCTGGAAAGGATAGACCTTTCGAAGTCCGATTTGCGGCCATTATTTTCTATTGAATATACCTTTAATTTGATACCAAACTCGACTTAGTCTCACATTAAAGATTTTTGTTCAACTCCACGTAGGCCGTCCCCCTGAAAAGATGAAATGTCACTAATGGCGTCAAAAAGTGTGTTTTTTGTAACTATGTTGATGTACAAGATTTCACTTTTACCAGTGAAGTCATAGAAAAGTTGTGAAAGCGTTTCCATATTTTTGTCCACCCTGTATATCGATATAATTAAACTTTATGTTGGTGGCAAGCCCTCAACTTGCTCGTTAGTAGTTATAATAAAATGGTCCTGATTTATAGAAATTAGAATAAATTATGTAATAAAATACTCAATTGGTTCCCAAGAGAAGTGCAATCATGCTTGGATAAAACACACAGGAATGAGTTCTATCCAATTAAAAATCAACACTATAATTTTACCTAAGGTATCGTGTTATAGCGTTATTACGACCTTGTATTGTTAAAAACATAACAGGATAAAACACACAGGAATGAGTTTTATCCAATTAAAAATCAACACTATAATTTTACCTAAGGTATCGTGTTATAGCGTTATCACGACCTTGTATTGTTGACATTGTTAATGTAGTAATCAGTAATTACATTTCACCCGGTAACTAAGAGGGAGGACGCTGGAGGGCTGATCGTTGCAGTTCAGATGGTAGAATATTATTTTACAATTACGAATGTACAAGCTCCATTGTTTGCTGACGTGGTTACGGCCTACCTTAGTGCTTGTAATTACATTATTAGTAGACATTAAAATACTATTTCCAATACTTGAAGTGCTCATACTGAGTCTTAGTATTCCCGTACAAACTATGTTTACTATGTAACAATTATTATTATCAATAAATGTGCCATCGTTGATAAATTGATTGATAGTTCGATTTCCGTAAATTTTAAATACTCCACCAAATTATACATTCTACAGTACAATTTACTTTAAATGTACAATTTTTGAGTACAAGTGATGCAGATATTTAAAGGGTGGAAAAAGTATGGAAATGCTTTCACAACAATATTATTTTTTCCATGGATAATTTGACAATTTAATTTGTTTTAATACTTATGTTGCATAAAGTCTGATTTTCGATCAGAATAATTTATTTGAAACAGTTAAATAGCGGAGAAATAAATTATCCAAATTAGTTACTTTGAAATTAAAAAAAAACCGCTAATCTGGAAAGGATACACTTTTCGAAGTCCGGCTTGTGGCAATTATTTTTTTTAATATACCTTTCATTTGATACCAAACTCGACCTAGGCTTACATTGAAGATTCTCGTTCAATTCCTCGTCGGCAACCCTCCTGAAAAGATGAAATGTCACTAATGGCGTCAAAAAGTGTGTTTTTTATAACCTTGGTGATGTACAAGATTTCACTTTTACAAGTGAAGTCATACAAAAGTTATGGAAGTGTTTCCACATGTTTTCCCACCTTGTGTATTTTTTAAATTAATTCATATTTTACGAATAAGATTCCAACTATTATTGTCAACCCTTCTGTTACTTATCGTAAATGAACATTCTATTGTATTCGGAATGTTTATGTTTTCAAACGAAAATGTACTTGTATTTTATAATATGTATATTCTACAATAAGTCAACGTTAAGTATTTTTTTTCGATTTACAGCTCTCACAGATTGTGATGCTGCTATGAAAAAGTTACCACTTTATAAAAATAAGTAACTATACAAATTAACAAAACGAAAATTATAACTAATTGCCGGCTTTGTACTCAATATTGCCCTAATTACAATCAATCACTAAACATGCATTATTATATCAAACATACCGTTAAATTAAAGAAAATATTCCTTAATTTATATATTTGAATATGTTAACTCATAAATTAATCATATATTACAAGATGAAAATCTTGTGGACTGGCATAGAAAATTATAACATAAATTTCATATTTTGTAAAACACTTAAACAATAGAAGAATATGTTGAAATAATTCCACTTAAATAATCTTAATGTATTTCAAATTGCTTGGGTTCTGCAGTAAGCTGAGGAAATTGACGGAAATGAGGGAGAAATAAGGTTGGAGAAGCTTGGAATTGGTTCCATCAAGACTGGCTTAGGCAAAAATGTTTCTTGTGCTTTTAGGTCTTCCCTCTTACTGTAACGAAGTAGCAAGTGAAAATGGCATAAATGAGTTACATTTGGAGCTTTTGAAATGTATTTTTTTTATTATATGATACGTTTTTTACTTATGGTACCATTGTGCCCTATAATATTAGTAAAACATAAATATATACAAGATGGACAAAAATGGAAACGCTTTCACAATTATATAACTTCACTTGGACAAGTGAAATCTTGTACATCATCATGGTTATAAAGAACACACTTTTTGACGCCATGTTTCATCTTTTCAGGGAAACGACCCATGAGGAGTTGAACGAAAATCTTCAGCGTAAGCATAGGTTGAGTTTGGTATCAAATAAAAGGTCTATTCAAGATAAATTAATTGCCACAAAGCGGACTTCGAAAGGTCTGTCCTTTCTATAGTAGCGGTTATTTGAATTTAAAAGTAACTAATTTGAACAATATTATTTCTCTGCTATTTAACGAATGGCAGTAAATTATTCTGATCAATTAGTACACTTTATGGTACACAATTATTTTAACAAATTTAATTATCAGATTATCTATGGAAAAAAATAACGTGAAAGCGTTTCCATATATTTTAACTATGTGTTTTTTCTTACCTGTTATACTAGTTTACGTAATATGAACTAATTAAAATAACAATTGTCAAATAAATAATACCTTTTCAAACCAAGCAGTATGCTCCTAGTGTATGTTATCAGGACGACGTATGTTATCTCATTGTATTTACCTTTTTACGGTAACCTTTTTATTCAAAATATACGTTTATATCAAGTACAGAAGTTCCATTGATTGATGTCTTATTATTTTGTTATGGTTTTTATAATAATAATCGTATGGTTATTACACAGCACAATTAATTACTACTAAACCAATTTTTCCAATACCATTTGAATAAAATATGTATTAAACTTCATAATATAACATTTTTCGAAGGAATATTCATATTTTTCGCCATAACTAGAATCTATACTGTCCAGTAACAACCACGTCAATATGCTTTCCAAACGGTTTACAAGATAAACAGATGTTTCGCATATGTTGTGATGTGGCATACTCAATGGTATCACTGAGGATACCACATCACAGCATGGGCGAAACGTCTGGATAACTTGTAAATAATGTAGGTAGCACATTGACACCGTTGTCATAGGAAAATATAGATTCTAGTTATGACACCGGCCACTTATATTAAGTTCTACGATATTTTCCTCCATGTTTAATGATTGCGATAAATTAAAACATCAGTAACTACTGTATGGATTCAGAATATCTATTGTATAGATCTAAACATGATCCATATGGAATTCAAATATGATTATACATTTTCTAAATGTTTGAAATGTTATACTCTACAAAAAAAGGTAGAGTATAATATGTTTTCCATGTATGTTTTATTCAGAAAATGTATTGGCAATAGAGGAACTTTTGTAGGCTGCAAATGGACAGTGTAACAAAACACGACTGCTCAATAATGTACCACTAGCATATAGATTACCCGTGGAAAAAGCATTCATCCAGTGTTGCATATGTATTGTCTATTAAAAATGAAATTACTTTGGCAAACGTAACGCCATTACAATAAACTAATTTTGTTCATCACTATAGTTAAAAATTACAGTGAACTTTTTAAAAGTAATTCTACCTAGTACATGCTTTAAAGTATTAGTTTTTATTTTGTGAAATATTTAATAACATCGTACACGTTCATGTTTGATTAAATTTGAATATGTTAGAGTATACTTTTAAAAAATATATATTTATGTAAAGACTTATAGACATCAAAAAATTTATTATATTGATTGTAGTTAATTGTAAAAACATATATTCCTTGATATGAATATGATATTATACTATTTAAGGTGGTGTGGTTTTGTAGTAGCACTTATAAATGAGGTAAATTTATGGAATATTAAATGTTAGATTATTGATTTCTATATTACGTGGTCATGACATGATACATATATACGTCCTATTTTTTATATGTTAAATGTAATTATTTTAACTGCACTATGTTTGTTACATAACTTTCTGAAATAAGGTTCTTTGTTAACATTAATTTTTAGTTTCAAAGCATACATAAAGTATAGAAAGTATATTCATATTTACAAAAAGTAGAAGCTTGATTTCTATCAAATAATTTAAAACTGTACATAGATATTTTCCTGTTGGGCTGAGGGTTGTTTTATATATTTTAATATCAGATTCACAAGGATGAATTAAAATTTAGGAAAAACTCGCAGTCTAAATTTCATCAGGAAAACTCCCTTTAACTGGATCTATATACCCCAAACTCTTGTAATGCAAATCAGTTTTAAGTCATCATTTTTTCGTTAAGTATGTTTAATTAGTTAATAAATCCAGTAACATTTGCGATACAATATTTTAATGGATATAATTTATAATATTTTAATAGATACAATTTGTTATGATATCAGTTTCAAGCAACAATATTTTATTTATTAAGTTTTAAAACGTTTAAGTCTGTGTAGTTATAGTAAATTACATTTAAAATTTGAAAATATCACTTTAAGTTCGTATTTATTAAATCTAAAAACACATTTAAATTAGTATGTGTCCTTCTGATGCTACTAATAGATAACTCAGTTTCTTAACCAAAACTTATAATTAAAATACAGGCCTTTCTTGTGATTTTTTCATTCAAGGAAATAGATTTTCATAACAATTAGAAATATATTAATCCAGCGTTTGCCTGACACTACCCGCCCACCCATACACATACAATGGTATTGTCCCAGCCACCCACCCATACACGTACAGTGGTATTGACCCACCCATACACATACAGTCGTATTGACCCATCCGCCCACCCATACATGTACAGTGGTATTGACCTACCCATACACATACAGTCGTATTGACCCACCCGCCCAGCCATGCACGTACAGTGGTATTGACCCACCCACCCACCCATACACATACAGTCGTATTGACCCACCCGCACAGCCACACACGTACAGTGTTAGTGACCCAACCGCCCACCAATACAAATACAGTATTATTGACACACCCGCCCACCCATACAAATACAGTGGTATTGACCCACACGCATACCCGTACACGTACAGTGGTATTGACTCACCCGCACACCCGTACACATACAGTGGTATTGACCCACCCATACACATACAGTCGTATTGACCCACCCGCCCGCCCATACAAATACAGTATTATTGACCCATCCACCCACCCATACACATACAGTGGTATTGACCCACACGCATACCCGTACACGTACAGTGGTATTGACTCACCCGCACACCCGTACACATACAGTGGTATTTTTTCAATCATCATTAAAAAAAAAATGATAATATTACAACTAAATTCAATTCAATTCAATTTCTTTATTAACACAATAGAACATATTACAGTTTTCTGTGCATGTCAATTAATTCATATATCATACAAACATAAATAATATACATATTCATGACAAATAAATTTAAAAATTACAATCATGAAAAATACAACAATAATAATACTAAACTGGTTTGTATCATGATAATATAGTGACCCATCTGGCCTCAAAATGGGGCCCCCTCGAGAGCTTCTTGAAGACTGTAATTATTGTTATATGCCAGTGCTTTAAGATACAACTCTAAGGTTATTGTGGTAATGTTTTATTTTTATTGCTTTTTTTTATCAACAGTTACATAACGTATTTTAATTCTTTTTTCCGTGAATTCAGCAAGTTTTTAAGCGTAAAATGAGAAACTATTTAATATTATATTTGGATTGTACTTATTATTTTATTATAGTGTATGCCAACTATGTAGTGATTTGGATAAACTTCTTAAGTATGTAATTATAAATAATATCATGCTGTCAATGACAGGCGCGAGAGTTTAAACAAAAATCCAATTGTAATGACTAATCATTGAATTAATTCTGTTCACGATTCGGAATTGTCTTTTTACTAAGAAATGTCAAATATTTACTAATAAATTTGAAGAAAGAACTCATTAGCTGTTATTTTAAAACCTTAAAGAATGTTCCAATAAATTATGTATAATTAATAGTGTCTATCCAACCATATTTGTCTAAATACAGTGTTATTGTTCGTAAATAATAATTTTAGAAGATTAGTTCCAGAAAATACTGAAGTTAGCATTGGAAAATGACGTAAAAATTCACTATATGCAATTAAAATTACTAAGGTTTAATTTTAAATAACCATTAAACCTCATAGAGCAAACTCGTAGTGTTTTTATCAATTATGGTTGGCCAAACAACTATTGTAATTATTTTTAAGCTCAATATTTTAAACTCTCTTAAATGTTATCGGTGAAATATTGTCGTCGAGATAGTATTAAAAGAATGACAATTTTTCTTTACTGAAGCAGGCCCAAGAAGATGAAATATCAGATAGTTCCGTTGTACCTGAAAGGAACCCTCTGGGCCCAATATATACCAGCTGTCGTTGACAAATAGGCGAGCAGTGACCTGGCCATTGAGAACCCAGGCACGTGCGTTATTATAGCTTAGATAAGATTAAGTATTTTATTAATTTAAAATATAATATATTATGTTTAGTTCTGCTTAAATACTTTTTAAGTCATTCATTCTGATTAGTAATATGAACTATTCCTTTAAAAATGTAAACTCAAGGTTAACTATATAGGAAAGATGTACTCTGTTTATAAAATAATTTGAAAACATTTAGTAATTTTTAATTATATTAAAAACAGTTAATATTTTATTTATTTACTATCGATCATTTATTTAGATCATACATGTTTCCTATTTGATCTTGGGATTTACATTCATTTTTAAATCGTTACATTACTTATTGGATATTGAAAAAAACTTCAATTTTACTTTATCATTCTTGGTTCTTTAGTTGGTATTCCTTTTAGATTAACTTAACCGTTTTTCTTTTGAGAATTTTCTGTTTTAAAAGACCATTGTCATATAAAAAGTAAAAGATCGTATAAAATGGACATTTTATAAAAAAATAATAATTAAGACAATTAGGGCTTCCAGAGCCAACTAACAATAGCACGCATATTTCATACAATATGTATGCCTATATTTATAATATACGAATGTCTCCACACTCTGTAATTAAACAAAAAGATCTACAGATGTTGGGTAAATTATCTAACATAAACAACCTTTTTTTTGGGGGGGGAGGGTTGAATGTTATTCTAGAATAATCAACAGATTATAACACTTCGTTACAATACAAGTAATGTTCGCTGAGCTCAGTCGTCTGTCTAGCGTCAAAGTACTGTTATATAAATCCGAATGACTCATCAAACATTGGACAACGTTCCTTGGGGTTCTCTATAAACCAAGTACAATAGTAAACGCTGCAAAATCATAAATTCCCTACGATCTATATACTTATTTTTCCATATATTAGCCAGATCTGATCCTAATTCACGCTAAAAAATCGAGACATACTCCCTCTTACAGTTATTTGCCTGGACCTTCTCTGTACTTAAAAAAAACAGAAAACAAAACCTAGTCAATATCAATTATTGACCACTCGTCCTTTCTGTGAGCAGCTCACTTTCTCTTTAGGAGATGGATGGATTCTGATGAGAACCAAATAAGAGCAATCAAACATTACAAACTCATGATTTGTAGATAATAGTTGGAGATATCCAATGCTGTGTTTAGGAAACAAACACAAACTTTCGAAAAGTATAACAAACTCTCTGTCGTCTTCACGTGTACTTACTAACTTATACTACATTTAAACTACTTTTTTTCTCCCCTTAACCCATACTAAGCCAGAAAAGACTTAATTATTACATACTTCGAATGTATTGTACACTTAATGAGAAACATGCAATAACCTACCAAATATTCAATTGAATTAATAATAATAATAATAATGTGTAGTTAGATAAATAATTAAACATGATACATTCATGTAAATTCTCACAAGCAGAGAATCTAGCCCACACATGACTCATCCACACCATAATTTGTTCTTTTTATACTCTAATAATATTAATAATATTATTCTATTGTTCTAATAACATATTAATAACAGATTTTAATAAAGGATATAACATTATTATTTGATATCAACCTAACTTTTCCCAAATATTTTCCATAATATTCAACTTTTTATGGGTTTATGGGTTAACGAGTCACAAATTATGTACTCGTAGATTGGTTGATAAGATAGATTGGTTGGTAAGACGTGAGTGATGTACTCGTAGATTGGTTGGTAAGTCATGAATGATGTACTCATAGATTGGTTGGTAAGTCATGAATGATGTACTCGTAGATTGGTTGGTAAGTCATGAATGATGTACTCATAGATTGGTTGGTAAGACATGAGTGATGTACTCGTAGATTGGTTGGTAAGTCATGAATGATGTACTCATAGATTTGTTGGTAAGTCATGAATGATGTACTCATAGATTGGTTGGTAAGTCATGAGTGATGTACTCGTAGATTAGTTGGTAAGTCATGAATGATGTACTCATAGATTGGTTGGTAAGTCATGAATGATGTACTCATAGATTGGTTGGTAAGTCATGAGTGATGTACTCGTAGATTGGTTGGTAAGTCATGAATGATGTACTCATAGATTGGTTGGTAAGACATGAGTGATGTACTCATAGATTGGTTGGTAAGTCATGAGTGATGTACTCGTAGATTGGTTGGTAAGTCATGAATGATGTACTCGTAGATTGGTTGGTAAGTCATGAATGATGTACTCGTAGATTGGTTGGTAAGACATGAGTGATGTACTCGTAGATTGGTTGGTAAGTCATGAATGATGTACTCATAGATTAGTTGGTAAGTCATGAATGATGTACTCGTAGATTGGTTGGTAAGACATAAATGATGTACTCGTAGATTGGTTGGTAAGTCATGAATGATGTACTCATAGATTGGTTGGTAAGTCATGAGTGATGTACTCGTAGATTGGTTGGTAAGTCATGAATGATGTACTCATAGATTGGTTGGTAAGTCATGAATGATGTACTCATAGATTGGTTGGTAAGACATGAGTGATGTACTCGTAGATTGGTTGGTAAGTCATGAATGATGTACTCATAGATTGGTTGGTAAGTCATGAATGATGTACTCATAGATTGGTTGGTAAGTCATGAATGATGTACTCATAGATTGGTTGGTAAGACATGAGTGATGTACCCGTAGATTAGTTGGTAAGTCATGAATTTGTTATCTCCCAGCTATGGCAGCTACCACACAAAATAAAAAAGGCCCTTTTGAGGACTAAACTAATTTCAAAATAATAGGTTATATTTTAAATGTAGTCCATTTTAACGCTTAGCGTTTAAGCAAGGTGAAGAGTGAGGGCATCAGTAGGGTCCTTCTAGAAAACAATGTAGATATCCTTGCAATCCAGGAGACATATATCGAAGATAACAATAGTGCAAGAGGCAATATTCCTGGATACAGACTTGTTGATTGCGTTGGGCATAGGGTGTATGGTATTGCAACTTATGTAAAGAATGACATGGACAGTGTGTCAATTAGCATAAGAGGCAATTGGATTACCACTGTACCAATACCAATACCAATCAATACCACTGTAAGTGTATGGGTGGGTGGGTGGGTCAATACCACTGTACGTGTATGGGTGGGTCATTACCACTGTACGTGTATGGGCGGGCGGCTGGGTCAATACCACTGTACGTGTATGGGTGGGTGGGTCAATACCACTATACGCGTAGGTGTGAGCGGGTGGGTCAATACCACTGTACGTATATGGGTAGACGGGTGGGTCAATACCACTGTACGTGTAAGAGCCATCTTGGCAATCCAAGTGTCAGAAACTACGATAGTAAATGTTTATAGGCCTCCCAACATCCAGTGGCCTGACGGTAGGATGTTTGCCAAGTTTTGAGCACCCTGTCCTCTATGTGGGGGATTTCAACAGCCACCATGGCCAATAAGGCTATAATACCTACGATGTGAATGGTAGAAAGCTTACTGATTGGGCTGAAATAAACAACCTTTTCCTGATCTTTGATGCTAAAGATTCAGCTACTTTTTATTCAACTCGTTGGCGTCGAGGTTACTCTCCTGACTTAAGGTTCTGCTCATGTGAACTATTATCAAGCCCAAAACTAATTAGGAAAGTTCTTGTTGCTTTTCCCCACTATCAACATAGGCCAGTGCTGGTTTCATTGGTAATCCAAATTCCCATAATTCTATCTTTTCCAAGGCCCAGATCGAACTTCAATAAAGCGCACTGGGAGGCCTTTCCCACCAGGCTTGATGATAGCATCAGGTTCATTCCTCCTACAATAAGATATTACTATTGTCTCACATGTTTCGTCTTGTCCATATGCTAAAGTTTGCATACCGAGAGGATACAGAAAGGAGTATATACAAGGATGGAGTAAGGAATTAGATGGCCTTTACAAAGAGATTAATGCTACCAAAAACTCCAACACAGCTAATGTGCTGCTGCACTCTCTAGACAGTGCCAGGAGAGAAAAATTGGTTAAAACTGTTGAATATATAAACGTTACCCACAGCAGTAGAAAAGCGTGGTCACTTTTAAGGAAACTGTCTACTTGTAAATCTCCAAATCAAAGAGAAGTTCTCCACCCGAATGCTGCTAATATAGCTAAACAAATAGTCAGCTTATCAAATTCAGCCTGCCATTCTTCTGGCAATCTTTTTACAAGCTAAATGAAATTAAAAAGACCCAATTGCCACCGCTGGAAGTCTCCAGAAATTTCAAGGCGGAAGAGATAGATAGGGTGATTTCAGCCATCCAAGCAGGGAAAGCAGCTGGTCTTGATGGTATTTTTCCAGAATTTCTGATATGCTGGTAATAAAGTGAAACATTGGCTTCAAACTGTCATCAGGAAGATACTAGCTGCAGGCAATTTGCCAAAAACATTTAAGGGTTAAAAAGTAGTAGTTATTCTGAAGCTGGCAAAGACCCTGAACGAGTGGAAAGTTACCGACCTATATATGTTCTTAGTGTTTGTTATATGTTCCTGGTAAGATTGTTATACAACCGAATATCCTATTCCCATTCTTGATCCTAATGTTACAGTTGAGCCGGTTTGGTTTGGTTGGCAAGTCATGAATGATGTGCTCGTGGTTTGGTTGGTAAGTCATGAATGATATTCTCGTGGATTGGTCGGTAAGTATGAATGACGTACTCGTAGATTGGTTGGTAAGTCATGAATGATGTTCTCGTGGATTGGTTGGTAAGTTATGAATGATGTTCTCGTGGATTGGTCGGTAAGTATGAATGACGTACTCGTAGATTGGTTGGTAAGTCATGAATGATGTTCTCGTAGATTGGTTGGTAAGTCATGAATGATGTTCTCGTGGATTGGTTGGTAAGTCATGAATGATGTTCTCGTGGATTGGTTGGTAAGTCATGAATGATGTTCTCGTGGATTGGTTGGTAAGTTATGAATGATGTTCTCGTGGATTGGTTGGTAAGTCATGAATGATGTTCTCGTGGTTTGGTTGGTAAGTCATGAAAGATATTCCCGTGGATTGGTTGGTAAGTCATGAATGACGTACTCGTGGATTGGTTGGCAAGTCATGAATGAAGTTTTCGTGGATTGGTTGGTAATTCATGAATGATGTAGGTATTAATGGTGGAGAGTATCATGAGAACGTCCATGTACACGGATTGGTGGATGACGATAGAAAACGAATGAAATAAATATGTGTCAGTGGTTCTTGGGACACGTACGTAAGGATGGGTTGGTATCCATGAATGACGTGCATGGATGGGCTGGCAGTTTTTACCAACACTTCACTCTGTAACTACAATACACAGCAGGACTGACAACTACTTCTAGAGGTCACTCACAACAGATAGCCCCGTATCACGCAATTGTGTGACGACTACCCACACTCAACAACATATTTTTAATTTTTGAGAGGATTTAAATATGTTTTGGAGTGGTATTTGTGCAATAAGTCTACTTATATCTAACATGATTCACCCAAAACTGAATGATTTGCAACTTTGCAGCTTTATTTCCATGAAGTCGCTTTAAATTAACATAACATGTTATTCAAAAAAATATTTGTTTTGAATTATGTTGTATAATACCAGTTAAATGTACATACAATTAGCAGGCATTTTTTTCAAATCTATGATTTAAGTTATTCAAAATGGTTTAAACCTTACTTAACATGTTTTTTTAAATAAAGGTAATTTTTTTCTTCTTTCATTAACAAGTGTTAATATGCTAAATTTATTAGGATTTTACCTTACTTTTAGTTTTTTAATTTTATTATGATTAATATTTTCATTATATTTTTTCCTCAGCTTATATACCTATTCTGCTTCATTTTTTTAGTTTAATTTTTGTTTCATATTCCTTTTCTAATTTATTTTTGTGCAAATAAATGTAGATCTATTAAATACGTATGTAACGGTCATATAATGGTTTGAGACGAAATACAAAAATGTTAATCACTAGAAAGTAAGGATTTTTTCAAGTAAAATCCTAAATGTTATCCTTGATCTTGTTAGTTGTATAAATTTGGTTTAGATTATAACTAAATATATTTTAATACAGAAAAAGATATTCTGTACAAATATGTAGATTTTGGGTTACTTTTGAAGATAACATATTTAAACACATATAAATTCAAGTTTAAAACTTAAAAAATACGTTGATGTTTAAATGAATCCAAAAGATACTCCTCTATATTGAAAATTATTTATTTGGAATTAAAATACTATAAATAATAAAAGAGAATATAAAATCAGTTTGTAACTGAGAAAAATCAATAACGTTTTTATGTTCAAAATAGAATTATTTAATAATGGTTATTTTTATATTTCCTGAAACACAATACCGTACCTTTTCCTTGGTGATAAACTATTCATCATCAACAGCAACCAAGACGTATAGGCTTCCACACTGACATTCCAGACGTTAGTGTGGAATGTTACGTGTGTTTGACAAACAAAAGCTACTCACTTTATTGCTTCAATAAATCTTGAAAATGTCTCATCGTTTGAGGATAATTAAAACAACATTCCTCGTGTGTAACATTAAAAGAGCAGCTGATAAATGTTACGTTTTGTTAGATGTATTAACACAATAATTCTTTGTTGTGGCTTCAAGCCACGTTTAATTTTTATTTTTACCTAAGGTTTTTATAACAAAATATAAGTGATAATATAAAAATATAATTGGTGTGTAATTTAATAGTAACAGAGTATTGAGGTTATCGATGAGTCCGTAAATACTTAATTGTACCTCTTTTTCTTACAAACCATCTATAAAATATTTAGAAAACTATTCCTAAAACATATTAGACAAAACAATAAGTTCAAAAATTGATGTTTTTACTAAATTTATCATATTTTATTAAACTTAGAAGTATCAACATTGTAATGCCTAAGTATAATATACTATTATGATAGTTTGTTACAAACCTGTTTCACAATTGTATGAACTTTTTCATTACACTAGAGAAAATTCGAAAGTTTTCTGCAATTCTGTATCGATTCTCTATATTTCCACTTTATACTGAAAGTTCACTATAGGTTTCTCTTATTTTCACGTTCGCTACCTAACGTCACGTATGTGTGACGCAATGTGTTTTCTAGCGGACCAAGTATAAAACATAGTGTTTCACTACAGACTAGTGTAAAATTAGTCGCAGAGACCAAGCGACATGTATATGTGACGGAAATTCCCACAGCCCGACATGCAATAATATAGTTGAAGAAATAGACTTACTGTGGACCAGGACACATTTAGTAACATTAAGCATGAGTCACATATAAGTGACGTTGGGCTGTAGCGTGCAACCCAAGAGTCACGCATGTGTGACGCTGGTCTGTGGTGTAAATTGTTGTGTCACAAATACGTGACACTGGTCTATTTCAAAAGTCCATTTTAGCAGTCGGTAGCGAACGTGTTAAGTTTGTCATCCATACCTTCCACAGACCTCATCTAATCCTTTTTACTTTAACTCAATCTTCTACTTTCGTTTCCGGATTTCTGGAACCACTTACCATCTTATCCCTAGCCATCTTAATATTTCACAACCATATAGTTAAAGCATCAAACTTCATGAAGTTTGGGACAGCCGCAGCTCTTTGGCTAGTGGCTTGCCACTCAGTTGGTCCGGGTTCCATTTCCAGTGTAACCATGCAGGTATGTGTTTTTACGCCTATGCTACCTCAATACAACACATTTATTTTTTATAAATAAATTAAATATAAATGTACCGACATAAAATGTATGGAAAAGAGAATAGAGCATTTTTTACATTATGGTTGATTTGAACTGTAATTTTTAAATGTGTTTATTGTATTATAAAACACACACTGATCTTTAAACACAGATTGAACAGAGCTATAAATATAATATTAATAAAAAGAGTAATGAATATCAAAGTAAAGAAGGACATTTAAGAAAATGACACCAATAACTTTGGCCAAAGGAGTTTTGTTTAAATTCTTCGCAAATTAAAATACAGTAGACAAATTTTATACAAACAGTAATAAGTTTACCTCTCTATATCCTGATCATGATTTATTTTCTAAATATTTTACTTCCTAGCCACATTAAGTATTTTTTTTCAATCAGAAACCACGAATTTTAGACAAGACACCTTAATTGGTTATCACGGTGCCTGACTTATTTACAGACTCATATTCTTAATTGTCCTTTATGAGGACAACTTGGAACTCTCCCATGTTAGTCTACTTAAAGCTGTGGCTGAAGTTTTATTATCTAATTTTGAAAATGTTGCCAGTTTAATTACAAATTTATCGAGAAGTTAATTAGCACTGTTACAAATGTATATCCCTAACTAATTTGTTGGCTTCAGCCTGCAGCTCCAATTGATGATCTCATTGCTTATATGGAAAGCAAATTAATTATCTTTACTAATAGAGCAATCCAGTCTAGAGTCCTGATACAGGATCAATTCACTAACACACACGTTTTAATATTTTTAGTAAAAAGCTATTTTGAATTTAATGAATCTATTTACTAGTATAATCTTCAGTTACTAAATTTTGTAAATCTTGACATCGTTATATTGAAATGTTGCAGTTTGAGAATATATTAAATCCCAAGTGAAATAATATTATTAACTTTCAGAATTCATAATTTTTATTTTCTATCCTTAATGGACCATGTTAGAGAAGATACTTCTGTTAGACTTTATATTATTACTTATCAGTATTATTATTTTATTTACTAATAAAAACAGGTTGGAAAATCTTTTAGTACTACAAACATCTATTATAATTTTAATGAATATGAAAACTACAGTTACTTTCTTTAACATTGTGAGAACATATCTAAAAGGTATGGCCATGTATACCAAAAGATATACGATCGTGTCACAAATATCTTGTAAATGATTATATATGATTTACTCCAATTTGTTATAATATGTATATTTAATTGAAAACACGAATAATTTCAATTCAAACTATGAAAATAAATAGATTATTTTAGCATTAGATGTATTCATGAAAATCTACAGATGTGTTATGTGTACGTAGGGTTTCAGATTTTAGGGGCAAAACGTTTATATCCCAGATTCATTAATTTAATATAACAGATAATGGTTGATTTTACTATAACACTGACTCAGTTAGGTCTTTGTTTGAAAATAAAAAAAGATTTTGAAATTTAAAGTAAACGGATAAAACATTCTATAAACATTTTTACTGATGACGGTTATTGGTAACTGAGGGTAGCTTATGTTTAAACCATTGAAAATGCCATTTAAAATTTTTTTTAATAAATAGCCTTTTAAAACTTACGGGTGTGACGTAAGTCCTGACATATACTTTTATATTAGGAGAAGTAGTATGTTGAAAAACTACGTTGTGGCTGTATTATTAAACGTACATTCACACGAGACATTCATTTATACGTATCAACACGTATGAAGAGATTATAAATACAGATAGAGCAGATAAAAATATACCTTAATTAGATGTTATTAAGATATTTATATGAGGTACTGCTTAATATGCCTTGAAATTGTATAGTTTATTTTTTATTTAGTTAATTTCTTGTCATAGTTATATCATTTTGATATTTTCATTCCAAAATAGATACTTTTTAATATAAAGATATTATTTTTTTATAACCGTTGTCTGTAATAACATAACAAGGTAAACTGTGTACTAATAATGAATCGCAAAATAAAATATTATAATAAAAATAAAATTAAACAAAAATATAATTGAACATTGTTAGACGTAAGTCTACAAATGGAATGTATTCAAATAATAGGTAAAATGTAATTATTTCAGTTATAAATTTACTGGAAATAACTCTCAGCTGGTAATTGTGTTACTTAGGCCATCAAAGGTAATTGAAGTTTCACCGCATACGCCTTGGCTGATCAAAGGGTTAAACACAGGCAAACTGGGAGTACTAATGCATTAAAGGCCGGGGAGGGGGGCTGCAGGGAACATCAAGGGTATGGGTAAATATACTGGAGTATTATTAGAAACACAGTAATTAATTCATGTTGAACAAAGGAACCATTAACATAATGTTGAAACCATTATTACATTTTCTTTTAAGGAAATTTTCATAAATTTCCTCCTGTACTTTGATATTTATTACTCCACTTAAAAATAGGACACAACATATTGTTGGCCCTGTTCAATAGGACACAACATATTGCTGGCCCTGTTCAATCTATGTTCAACGGTTACTAGATCTTTTTAAAATAAACAAATATAAAAAGTACATTTCAAATCATTTGTAATGGAAAAACTCGTTGTTCTTTTTTGTTGCATTTATGAATTTTTATAATAATAGATGTCATAGTCAAATAATAATGCTTTGGTGGTGTAGTACCCATAAATAAAAGTCTTATTGAATAAAACTTGGCCAACTCTTCTTACTAAATTGCATTAAATAGTATAAAAAGTATGAATAACAATAATGTTATATATTGTATTATTTTTCATTTTACTGAATTTTTATTAGTCCTATTGAGGAAATAGTGCAGCGGGGGTTATATATTCCTGATGACAAACAGCAGGGAGCTTTTGTAAAGAAGTTTTCTATTCCCATCAAGGGAATACAGGACATAACAAGGTCATTATATCAAATGACTCGCAATAGTTGAACACCCACTTTTCATGACTCGCAATGACTGTTCCACTCACGCTTTATAGAGACAAGCCTACTGCTGGCCTTTACATTCATACTTCATATATTCACCTACACCACACGGCCATGATATTCATACGACAATTCTTCCACACAAAATGGAAGTGGGTACTACTTCCACTGACCTTTCAAACGGACATGACGATGATATCTCTTCAACCATTCTTCCATACGAAACGACTGCTGATAACCCCTCCACTAACCTTTCATACAGACATGACTATGACGAAACAACTGCTGATAACCCCTCCACTAACCTTACATACAGACATGACGATGACGAAACGACTGCTGATTACCCCTCCACTAACCTTTCATACAGACATGATAATGACGAAACGACTGCTGATAACCCCTCCACTAACCTTTCATACAGACATGACGATGACGAAACGACTGCTGATAACCCCTCCACTAACCTTTCATACAGACATGACGATGATGAAACGACTGCTGATAACCCCTCCACTAACCTTACATACAGACATGACGATGACGAAACGACTGCTGATAACTCCTCCACTAACCTTACATACAGACATGACGATGACGAAACCACTGCTGATAACCCCTCCACTAACCTTACTTACGGGCACGACAACGACGAAACGACTGCTGATAACCACTCCACTAACCTTACATACAGACATGACGATGACGAAACGACTGCTGATAACCCCTCCACTAACCTTTCATACAGACATGACGATGACGAAACGACTGCTGATAACCCCTCCACTAACCTTACATACAGACATGACGATGACGAAACGACTGCTGATAACCCCTCCACTAACCTTACATACAGACATGACGATGACGAAACGACTGCTGATAACCCCTCCACTAACCTTTCATACAGACATGACTATGACGAAACGACTGCTGATAACCCCTCCACTAACCTTACATACAGACATGACAACGACGAAACGACTGCTGATAACCCCTCCACTAACCTTACATACAGACATGACAATGACGAAACCACTGCTGATAACCCCTCCACTAACCTTACTTACGGGCACGACAATGATGAAATGACTCCTGATAACCCCTCCACTAACCTTTCATACAGACATGACGATGACGAAACGACTGCTGATAACCCCTCCACTAACCTTTCATACAGACATGACGATGACGAAACGACTGCTGATAACCCCTCCACTAACCTTTCATACAGACATGACGATGACGAAACGACTGCTGATAACCCCTCCACTAACCTTACATACAGACATGACGATGACGAAACGACTGCTGATAACCCCTCCACTAACCTTTCATACAGACATGACGATGACGAAACGACTGCTGATAACCCCTCCACTAACCTTACATACAGACATGACAATGACGAAACGACTGCTGATAACCCCTCCACTAACCTTACATACATTCATGACAATGATATCTCTACAACCATCCTTTCATACGAAACAGCTGCTGATAACCCCTTCACTAACCTTACATACAGACATGACAATGACGAAACGACTGCTGATAACCCCTCCACTAACCTTACATACAGACATGAAGATGACGAAATGACTGCTGATAACCCCTCCACTAACCTTTCATACAGACATGACAATGACGAAACCACTGCTGATAACCCCTCCACTAACCTTACTTACGGGCACGACAACGACGAAACGACTGCTGATAACCACTCCACTAACCTTACATACAGACATGACAATGACAAAATGACTAAGGACAACCCCTCCACTAAAATTACATACAGACATGACAATAACGAAACGACTAATGACACCCCTCCACTAACCTTACATACCGACATGAAAATGACGAAACGACTAATGACAACCCCTTCAATAACCCTATATACAGTCATGACAATGATATCTCTTCAGGCATTCTTCCATACCAAACGACTGCTGATAACCCCTCCACTAATCTCACAAACGGGGATGACAATCACGAAACGACTGCTTACAACCTCTCCACTAACCTTACATACGGGCATGACAATGACGAAACGACTGCTGATAACCCCTCCACTGACCTTACATACAGACACTGATATCTCTTCAACCATTCTTCCATACGAATGGATTGCTGACACCTCCTCCACTAACCTTACATACGGCCATGACAATGACGAAACGACTGCTGATAATCCCTCCACTAACCCTACATACGTATTCGACCATGATATCCCTTAAACCATTCTTCCAACTTTTTGGGGTTGTGTTAGAGAGGACTTTACAGTCCTAACTTCAACCCTTTCATAAAGGCATTGTTTTTTCATTCTTCCATATGAAAACGAATACTGATTCTGACTTTCACCTACTATTCATACAGACATGATCATGATTTTCCTATGACCACTCTACCTTGTAAACATGGATACCTCTTCCACTAAGATGTGGGAAGACGCAACACCTGAAAATATAAGTGGATATGGCAAAACGATCAGTCATGTGATTGCAGAGCCGACACTCAAACTATGGATCACATAGTTAATGGTGGGACATTTTGCTCTTTTTATTTGAAATTAACTAGATGGTCTTAATTCAATCGGAGAATTGGTTGAGAAACTTGAAATTAGCTCTGTGACAGGAAATAAATATTTAAGCACTAAGACACAGGTACTCTGTACTTTTAATTTTATTTTCTACATATTTTATACATACAATATTTTTTCATTTCCTTTTATGTAGTTATTTTACTCTGAAAGCCATACATAAACAAAGTATATTGTTTTCGGAGTTTACTTATAAAAAAGGGTAAACCCAAATAATGATCCGTCGCACAACAAAAGTATATGTAACACACCACCTTCCTCATAAGATAAATTTGTAGCAAACATTCCCTTCGTGTAATTTCGATATGAATAAACATTCTAGACATTAGTACATGTAGAACGAAGCTACAAATAAGTTCACTCAAAATATTATAAATTAATGGCATTGCAATTAAAATAATTAAAAATGTTATGTAAACAAATATGTTGAAATTATATGTTGAAATTATTGATGGTCAGTTATTTTAAAAAATTAAGTATTTTACATTATGATTGGTAAATTGTTCTCTCATACAAGCCTATAAGACATTAAACCTTGGAATAAATCAGCAAACAACAAAATGTGTGGCGTCAGTCTACGGTTGAACTCTAGTCTGTTTATCGATCAGCTGTGGGAGTTCAGCTGAGTTCAGGGAAACCTTTTTAGGTTAATACACTTTTTACAAGGATATACATTTTTTTGACCTATATTTGATAATAATAGTTATTATTACATGAATGGGCAAGGCATGTTTTATTAATAAATAGTAGTTTACAATTTAAGGCAAGAAGAAGAAAATTATTGAACAAGACTTTAAAAAATAATACTGATAGATTTTATTTGCTTCCGACTGTATTTGGAATAGTAAAAAAAAAACACACACACTACGCCACATAATAGAATTCCAAGCTACGTTAACCAATTTAAGATTGATTATATTTCATGGTTTTATATTGTTGTTATATTTGCGGTAAAATGTTAACAATGTATTGGTATTATTACAGATTTAATAAATCATTTTGCGAATTTTCTATATTTATTTATATTAATACTGTGACATCCTTGTAAATTCCTTCTGTATATGTCGGAAAATATAAAACTTTAACTGATTTATATGTTCTTTATTGAATATCTACTATTCTTGATACTACTAAATTAATCAATTAACAAACATTTTAATTTACCTTCATATTCAAAAGTAAAATCCAGAACATTTTAATCTTATTAATAGTTTGAATGGATTCATTTAAGCGCCAAATCAATGCTTTGGTAAATAAATCTTTGTCCTTTAAGCTTTTATCCAAAGGAATGCTCACAATGTATCAAAAGTTAAGGATAAATGTGAAGAACAATTAATGTTATTAAATAAAATTAAAGTGTTCCTTAATGGGTGTTATTGTTTGATAATTCCAATATGTATAATTCCAAGGATGTAATAAGACAAAAGCAATAGAATCAGTTACCACGAATGATAATTTTATTCCTTATATAAAAATAAAATGTTTATGGCATCATCAACGAAACTAGAGCAGGTAAACGACCGAGTGGCAGTAAACGGTCTGAGGAACATGGAAAATGGAACAACATGTGGCTGAAATCGATTTTCAGCTCAGTCCTCAATTCCACACTCGTCCTGCAATCTCGTATAATATAATACCTAACATCAACAATGAGAGGAAATTATAATTACACATTATTTTTGGATATATATATATCATAACAATATTTATTTAAATATAAAAGTGCCCCGTAAATATTTAATGTATGGAGCAAATTAAACAAAATACCTTTCAGAGAACAATCTAGTAGATAATCTTATTTAAATAGATGTATTAAATATTATTTATAAATAAAAATAATAGTCTTACTTAACTGTTTATCTTTTATATTTATTAAATCATTATATTTTTTATTTTTACTGTTTAATTTGTGATAACGTGACTACAAAATAATCGGCAATCATTTTGAACTAAGTCACTCAAAATGTTAGTATTTATTCTTTTAATCACTGATTAGTATAAATGCTACATTAAATTTTTTTTATTAGCAAACCAATCTAACTTTCATTCTGTACGAAATTAAATAAAAAACTAACTGTAAAATTAGTTTTTTAGTAAAATTTTTATTTGGGATTTACATTTTAATGTTAATGAGATATGCATTGCGGGTTGGAAAAAATTAACAAAATAAATTTACAAACTAATACGTTTGATGCTAAACCACTCATGGTAACTAAAGTACTTAATTTACATTTAAATGACCTAGCCAATTATAAATCGTATCTACTTCTCGTATATCCTTTGACAATGAATATTAAATGACCTTTTCAAAAGAGGTAGATTTATCCTTGGAACCAACTGCCTTTGATCTTTAATTTTACCTTGCTTTGATTCGACACTAAATCACGAAACATGTACTACAGATACATAATGTAGTATCATCCCTTATCACCTTGTCAACCCTTAATGGCGTACTTTCCTGCAACAGAATCACAACTGAAACTTTATCCTAATCTTACAGAAAAATTTTCCCAATGCCATTATGATACGTGAGTTCAAATATTAGAATATGTCTTAGCACAATAAATTAAATTCATAATTGTACCATTATTATTTTACTTTTTAATACTAATTTTAATAATTTCCTCTTAAACTCTACAACTCAAACTCACCTCTAACGCTCTACCGGAACTAAATACCGGTACGTTTAACTATCTGAGCAGGAATGTAATAAAGCGTTCAACTGACTTCAACTATATTCCTATATTCACTTGAAATATGTCATGGTCCTGTGATTTAAATGTACTGGTGAGCTTAAAGTTTGGTATGTATTAGGAAGAAGGACAGGATAAATTGATTAGTTAAGTGAGGATGAGTGGAGTAGAGAGGAGTGTAGTGGATTAGAGTGGAGTGGAGCGGAATGGAGTAGAATGGAGCGGAGTGGAGCAGAGCGGAGCGGAGTGGAGCAGAGCGGGGTGGAGCGGAGTGGAGGGAAGTGGACTTGAGTGGAAGGAATTGGAATAGAGTTGACAGTATATATTTAGGCCGGTAGGTTTCATATGGTAATAGGATAAGTACTCACTTAGAAGCGTGTGTAAAGTCGAATTTTCCATCCGAAAACTGACGTTTCAGGAATACGGTACTTAAAATACGGTAAGAAAATATCAGTATATATCGTAGCATTGCAGCCCTATTTGTATTTTTCAAAAACTAGTTATCATTGTTCTTATTTAGTTTTAAACCCGACAGAGATATTTCTTTGAACAATACCTTTTCATAGAATTCAACGTGCAATTTTTATTTAATTACTGCTTTTTGAACCCAACAATGAAACAATAACAAGATATATTTTAGCAGTACATTGCATAAAAAAAGACTTTATTTTTAACAAATTATGAACAATTTTGTTGGATGAAATAAATTTAAAGAAACATAGTGAAGTCATATTTAAAATTGCACTACTAAATAGTCTTCTCAACCAAAAATCTTTTTTGCGCGCGAGCCTTTGACCAGCGCTGATTTCGGAACTACTTGTAGTTCCGTAGACTATTAGTACACAGGCTGCCGTCTGTCCGTCCGTTCCTAAACTATTTGGTCATATGAACAGTCCTGGCAGTTAACTCTCCTCCCATATTGACTACTATGCAGCGCCAGTTATCAGTAGTTAACGCCCACGTTAACACACTTTTTAGGACCTATGTGACTAGTTCCCCATAAGAGAGGTTTTCTCTGTTTTAATTTATTTAATATATATATATATATATATATATATATATATATATATATATATATATATATATATATATATATATATATATATATATATATATATATATATATATATATATATATATATATCAAATTAGAACATTAGTTATCGGTATAAAAGTTTAAATAAAAGGTGCAATTAAAATCTGTTCTCAGAGGCTCTATAAACTGTGTTCTCAGAGGCTCTATAAACTGTGTTCTCAGAGGCTGTATAAACTATGTTCTCAGAGGCTCTATAAACTGTGTTCTCAGAGGCTCTATAAACTGTGTTCTCAGAGGCTCTATAAACTGTGTTCTGTTTTAAGAGAGGTCATGTTTAAAATTGTACGTTCATCAATAAATAAAGATATAATAGGGCCATTTCACATTGGCCCTATGCAGAATTAATTCTAATAAGTTATAATAGTAATTAATTAATAATTATTACTATTATAACTTTACAAAATATTAATTAATATTTTATTAATATTTGTATTAATAATATAATATATTAATTAATAATCACTAAGCTTTAAAAGTCCGATTGTAATTAGAACCTATATTGGTATTGTATAATTAGACGCATAGAGATGGTGTATATAAAACAGTAGCTATCCATGTAACGTGTAAATTACAAACATTATTAGCCTATGTATAATTCGTATATTTTGTTACAGCAATTTTTTTTTAATTCGTCAATTTACTTACGGTAGTTAATCTATGCAATATAATATAAGTTTATGACTATGGTTTATTGTAATTTATGGAATAATATATTTTGTACGAGTTTTTTTTTTATTTTATTTATTTATGGAGTTTGATTTATGTTTACATTAGAAGACGCTTAATTGTAATGGTCAAGGAATATTGGCTGATAACACTATGTATATTCAATTTACATAAATTTAAATTCGCAGATCATACTATCTATCAAATTGCTAAGAACTAAAGCTTCCGGTAATGACCGCGGTAAGGCGTTATTAACAGTATTTACATCACGAAACCTTCTCCCGTGCTGTGACGTTGCGTCCTCAGCGGCATCTCAGAGACTCAGAGATATCACTGTGGAAGTCACATCACATCACAAAACGTTGATGCCACTTAAGCCTACGAAATAAGATATCTTTCAAATGACAGTATACGTTTTTAAGGAAAATTTTACTTCATACAATTTGACTTCTTACCCTCGTTCTTTATAAGCGAACAAAGGCGTCTGAGAAGTGTGAACCCTCTTGTCCCGGTTTGAGAGCAACCACTTGAAATAAGTTGTGGGGCTCCATTTGAAATATATTCACACAACGCAACACATTGCGTTACAATTCTCCCTCAGCCCTTTACAACGTTAACTGAATAATTGCTGTTTCGTTATTTCAGTATATAATTGATTTACCTTTTCATAATAACTTCATCAATTGTTCTGTAAAGTACCACACAAACATATTACGACCACAAGATGTTGCTCTAGAGTTGGGATGTTTTAAATACATTTTCCTTCATTTCGAAGCCTAATCAACTAGGTTGAAAACTTGTTTTGTCATTATTATTATTATTTTCTTTTTTCATTCAAAGCAAATAACAATAGATAACAATAATCTTTTTTATATACTTTTAAATTAGACATTACCATATATATATTTCTAATATCCACAAATTATTCAAAAATAAGCATTGATTCAAAATAAAATACTGAAATAAATATAAAATAAACAACAAATAAATAATAATAACAAAATAAAGCAAGTTATAAAGTTATTATGTATTCATAACGAATATAAAATAATAATAATAATAATGTATACAACTATTTGATAAAACATTATGAAGAATTTATTTAGAAAATAAGCTTATACGAATCAGCATAACCTTAGGTTTCTTATATTATCATTCAGTAAATATAACTTTATGTTTGCTGTCCACCAGCAAAAATATTTAAGTCCCATCCTATTTGCATAAAAATGGGGGAAATAAAGAAAAAACTGGCTCGGACTCATTTGTCTGTACAAGAGTAATACAATGTTCAAATGTATAGCAACCCCTTAACTGACGGTCAACCAATCTTCAACTGAGATTTGCACTAAAATGTATCAAATATGAGTCAAATTGTCCATAAATCGTACAGAACTACGGTTAATCTAGTTATTCTCATTATTTTTAGTCGTCTAGTATTATAATGTATGTAGACTATCCTACATATTTGGTAAATTTCTTGATTATAGTTACACTACTAATAAATTAGATAACATAAATAAGAAAATGATTGTCTATTGCCGTAGTTGGTTAGTAACATCAGAAGCAAATTGCAGAATATTAGTTTAAAAGAATCAGCTGTTTATCTAATTCAGTTATCTTTGTCAATTAAAACACGTTATTAAGGATCAAATCAAATTGACTTGTAGTGCAGAAAACATTCATTTAAATTAAAAAGTTCATAGTTATCCTTTTTAGTAATAAATAGACACATCCATGAATAATAATTTTATGTCAGTGACTTCCTTGAAAAATCGAACGTATTTCAAAACTATTCTTTACTATACTTTTACGATTTTTATAACTATTTATTATCATTGTTAGTCATGTGACAAGTGTAACGTTGATTCGTTTGTGTTTTAGATTTTCGTTTCATGTTTATTGTATATTTTGCCCCTGTTTTTGTAGATGATTCTCCAACACGGTGATGTGCAACCACGATTGGTGTTTATTCTACGACTGACAATGGACTACCAACAATTAAATTACTATTTTGACACCTTTAACAATGTTATAAGTATTTAAGATAGTAAATTATATGCTTTTATAGTGTTTGGAAAACTTACAAAATAAAAAATAACTAAAATTAATTTAATTTTTTTTATTTTTCTCTAACAACATTGCATTATACACATGATCAATAAGTTAGTATGATAATGATGGCCTGAATAATATTATAGAGTTTCAAATAAACTGTAATTAGATATCAACTACTGGGTGATACTTATTTTCACAACTAAGCAGTATACTATTGTTGTATAGCATAAAATATACAAACATTTTCATAATATACTAACTATGATTAGGTATGTCAGTATTATGAACCGTATAGATTTGCACACATTACTTAACATTTTTTGTATGAAAAAATAATTTTGTAAGGTCTTGCCAGGTATAATAATTTAAATATGCTAAAAGTATTCAAATAAAACTGAATATTATTTCCGAATAATTTAACCCGCGATCATTAGCGTTATTAGATTGATTCTAACATTTTTAGTTCCTCTAATGAAAATGTTTCTAATTATGATTGTATATGCCTGAGCGTTTAAGAATGCTTTCTTTAGTACTATATCCACCGGCCTAATGAGGAGTTGGGGAAGATTAGTGTGATTGAATAGGGGTATTAGTGGAAGGGGAAGTGGCGCGACTCCGCTTCCTAACTGCGCGAGCGTCCACGTTGCTTCCAGTGATAAAACAGTTCTAACGGTGCGAGTGACCGCGGAAATGCCAGTTTGGTGTTTGTAAGTTGTGTTTTAAAATTAATAAATTGTACATTATAATAAAACATGTTTTCGTGTGATTTAAAATGTGTTTACAATTTATTTATCTCCTTTCCTGTACGTATATACGACATATATTTCGAATAGTAAGAGGATGTCAAAAGTTAGGAGCACCCTAACCACGTGAGCAATCACGGAAGTTTCAGTAACACAAAAGATCCCGGGTTAAAAAAAACTGTATGTGAAAATTTCCAATAAACCTACATAGATATGTATATTTTGGTTTTGTAATATTTGTTTTGAATATTGTTACTAATAACGTTATTACCATCAATACGTGCAAGAATGGTTTAAGAGCTTGTACTTATTTGTACAAAATATATTTAAGCCTAATATAAACTTACTCTCAACTGATTCAACATGAAAGTCATATATACTTCTTGTAACTAAAGATTTAGGACTAACCGACAGGACAAAATTGTTTCCGGTTAAAATCACATTGCAGAAAACGTGATTAAAGCATTTATTTTAAGCCATTCGTAAACGAATTTTTACTACCAATAAATACGAATTAAATAATTAGGGAAACTTCAGGTTAAAAATTCAGCCCATTTTAATTGCTAATTTGGTGATTACACACTGTTAGAGGCTAGCATATAAAAACTTTGTGTACCAGATACTAGTGCCTACGCAATAAAAAAATATATAACTTTAAATATCAGTGTAAAAGATAAAACAGTAACATTCTTAATAATAGAAAAGAAAAAAAAAACTATATGAACTATGGACTCAGTTAAAAAGGATGTATATTCTTTATTTCTGTTTATACAGTATAATGTAGAATCATCAATAAACTATTTCACGTTACTACTTTTACGACTGGTCACGTAAATGTGATATGGGAGTCACAGACAATGGAGCAATATGTGACTGAAATAGATTCCCCTTCAGTCTATAACACCACATTCTTACTTCATTCGTCGAGTAATAAAATGTAATAAATCAACCATATACGTGGTCATGTCTCTAAAGAACCCATCTCTCAAAGAAATACTCTTGTCTTTCTATGTAATATAAGGTATTTTTCTAATAATTTTTTAAAATAATAGTGACAAATTATACCATATCGAAATTTCCATGTTTTAAAGGTGATATTTAAAAAATGTCTAGTAGATCCTACATTTTTAAAAGCAGTGTCTCAAAGAGTATTCATATTATAGGTCCATAATCCATTATGACACTAAACTGAAGAATGATTCGCTTTAAAACTGGTATCAAAGGTTAGAAAGAAAGCGGTCTAAAATATACTTTAGTGCAAAGAGTAATTTCACTTTAAGAATTTAAAATTCACGACAGTGAAACAAATGTGTCCAAATTTGATACTCTTTAACTTAAATTTTCAATTAACACTTTGCTTTATAGAAAACATAAATAAGCTCACAATTTGGTTTTAAATTTATTAATGTATTTTATTGCATGATTTATAGTATTGTTAGTTTTTTAAGTAACAAAATGTCAGTTAACATTTTCTTTCTGGAAGCGATTCGATTTGTTTCAATTTGAAACATGTGTAGAGAGAGCAGTCCGGAACTCTGGGGGTGGTCCATTTTAGGCCTAAAGGGAATCCTTTAACATTATCCCTCAGGAAATCTCACAGATTTGACTCCCTCACTTGGGAACTTTAAAACCATTTCCTTCCACATCATAATATAGTTGAAAATAGTTGTGTTAATGTTTAAGGATATAATGCATGTACTAGATAAACAGCTATTTAAAAATATTTAAGGATATAATGCATGTACTAGATAAAGAGCTATTTAAAAATATAATGCATGTACTAGATAAACAGCTATTTAAAAATATAATGCATGTACTAGATAAACAGCTATTTAAGGATATAATGCATGTACTAGATAAACAGCTATTTAAGGATATAATGCATGTAAGTAGTGAAATAATGAGGATAATGCCGTCAAGATTTAGGATTTCTGCGTCAAATCGATAACCAGCCCTTCCCCCTTCCCCCTCCCCCACCCCCCTCTCACTGGAGCTATCAACCTAACCTAACCTAACCTAACCTAACCTAACCTAACCTAACCTAACCTAACCCAACCTAAACCCCGTATACTTATTTGTATTTCTATTAACGCATATTTTTTAAAACCGTATTGATAATTACATTACTGCATTTAAATACTGATTTCATATATCATTAGATTTAATGCTATATTCATGTGGTACCTAAGCTACGGTACGTTAGTGACTATGTAATGTATAGAGAACAAAGCCTTGCTCGGTCGTAGCATACATGGTCTTATAAAACTTCTTTCAGAATAACTTGTATATACTTTATTACATATTTAGTTATGTTTAATAGCTTAGGACATCCTATCAGGTTGTTTCAAATCATTATTAGTAATAAATGAGAATTATATGTTGACTTGTGTAAGGTTTCCTTAGCGTATCTAGGACAAACTAGATGATGTGGAACCCGAACCACTTGTTACTGACAAACTAGGGCACTCTAGTGATGTCCTGCGATTAGCACTACTAGTGGTCAGTCTATATAACGTACTATCTTAAACCTTATTTCCCTCTATACATATAACCATTAACTACCAGACCTTTAGCTTACCAAACATCATATTTAATCTTTAAGGTTCAACAATACCGAACCAACTTCACATAGCTTGATGATAAATAAAAGCAGCACTCAACTGCTCCTTACACTGAATGAGTAAAAAACCAGTCTGGTGACATTGTAGAGGCTGAACCCGTGCGAACTCGATCGGTGAGTAGATTGTCAACCTACCGACATAATATTACGCAAGATGATGATTACTTGCTTCAGCTCAGGAGAGTGACCTTGAAACATGTAAGTTCTCACTTCCCCGTTGTTCTGTAGACACATGTTCTGAACCCATTTAGCATAAGTCTGCTGTTTTAGATTGTTCTACATGAAGTTTGTCTCGGGTGTTACGTGTAATATAGCAAAATACATAAACACTTAGCTTTACACAAGAAATCCATCAGTTTGATAGGAATTATCGTACTATATATCCTTGTGTAGGCTTTCTTGATTCTCCTTATATAACTCTAATTACAAGATTTTTTTAAAGCTCTTTCCATGCTTCTCATATCCAACAAAAGTGTAGCTAAACCAACAACGTACGTACTAGACTACTTCTTATATCTGTAATTACAAGACCACACAACGAAAACAATTGTATACATAGACATTGACCGGTAGAATGTTAGTTAAAAAGCCCCTGAAGGAACGTCAACCTCCTCTACCATCTCAGGGGTCACTACTTTTGAGGCTCACTCATATTAACGTTTATATTTATCTAAGTTTTGGAAATGTTGAGTGATGTACCTCGGGTCGAGGCTCCCAACAGGCCTAGGTCAAATAAACCTGTTGGTACGGAGACCCCATCTAGCAATAATAAACGTGTATCTCACTCTATGTTTGAAATTAAGTTAGCAATAAGCAAGACAGGTTAGGTGACGCAAGAGTTTGGTTCAAGTTGAGGAAAGTGATTGGAAGGTTACAAAATACCACAGTTGATGCAATTGAAGAAATCAATCTTATCTATCATTTCAACCATTCATGGGTTACGGATCGTCAGGTCACTCCAGAGCCCACACATTCAGATACACGTACCGTACGAGGGCCCGGACTGCGACTCAAGGTCTTACGGGGATTAGCCCAGCCCCAAGCTGCAGGACTGCCTCAGGTCTTACACCTTTTAAAGCTGCCTTAGAGAACAGTCGGGCTTTTTTTTTATTAAATGTGGGCCGCCCTCACCTCGATGGTACAGTGATTGCACTCTGTACAAACACACACTGGGTTACGGACCGTCAGACGACCCCAGAGCCCACACACATCATGGAACTACAGATTACGAGACCGTAGTATCACATATATAAACGACAGGCTCATGTTGAATTTCTTCAAGAACACACAACAATGTTATTAATTAGGAAACAGGTACTTACATCCCATCCAATTACGTAACACCAAACAGTCTGTGGATAAAATTGTAACATTCAGAGCTAGACACACGTTTGATATTACTAGGAAAACCTACATTTATTGTTTATAACAAATACTTTTTGAAAACGGACTATTTTCAAGCTAAAGATTTACTATTTAAAACAAACTTTTTTTATTTTTATCTTTTTTTATTTTTTTATTTATTTTTTTACTATATGGTGCCATTGATAGTACATGTGTTGTAGTATGCAACTATTTGAAACAGTAACAGTTAAAACCTTATTAGGAGTCGTTAAATTTTAAAACTTAAGTCTATAAATGCTTCTTTCTACAATTGGAAGTTATTATAGTCTTTAATAATCCGCGCTCCTTTAATTTCTTCTAATATTGTAATAATCTCACTGTCATGGTCAGTGTTTCCCGCCTTTTTTGAGGCAATCAACAAACGCAACCTGTCTACTAATTGATTAGGATCGTCCCAGCTCGAGTAATTAACCTTTGAAAATTTTAAATTATCCCTGTATACTTGTCTCCTTACTTCATCCATTTCATTTCCATCGTCTGAACTACTATCAAAGTAATCTTGCTCATTTGAACTATACGTCTCCCCACCCTTATCTGCATCAAGTGAATTGTTTTCAATCTCATCCACGTGATACCCACCTAATTTTACAGGTAACCTATCTGGAGTCTTTGAACGTTTCCTAGGACGAGAAGTACTGTCTACTGGATTATTTACATACATTGTACTACTTCCCTCACTTATTGGTGTTAAAACGTTAATTAAAGGTTTAATAATGTTTTTATACTTAAGACCCCTGCTTCCTTTCACCATTCCATTATTAGGATTTATATAGGATTTTTTTTGCAGCAACATTTCCCTGTACGAATCCAAATCTCCATCTCTATAGTCTTTAATTGATGTTTTTATGGGTTTCCTAATAAACACTAACTCAAATAGATCAGATGACCCAGGATATACCTTACCGTCAATCAAGATGTTATTTCCTTCAAATTTAACTGACTGTGTACCCATTTTAAATTGTTCGCTTCCTTTATCGAAAGTGATTCCATAAGTATGGTCAGCTGCACCATTCAAGTTTTTTATACTACACTGTAACCATGACATTAGATCCCTCCCAACTTCACTATGTGCATCGTTACCTTGAATTGAGGACATTTTTAAGGATTGAACTTTCTCAGCTACAGTGGAAGCCAAAGCTGATACGAGATCTTGTTCATTCGAATTCATGTTTAAAAATGATAAAGAATTTAGAAAACAACTCTATTTATAGTCTGGGTTGGGCTAACTCGGGTTATAGCAACACAGGTGAACCAGGGTTAGCCTTACGTGGGTTAATAAAACCCGGGTTAACACAACGTGGGTTAATAAAACCCGGGTTAACACAACGTGGGTTAATAAAACCTGGGTTAAAACAACGTGGGTTAATAAAACCCGGGTTAATAAAACAGGAAAACAGAAAAACGGCCGTTTTTCTGTTTTCCTGTTTTATTAACCCGGGTTTTATTAACCCACGTTGTGTTAACCCGGGTTTTATTAACCCACGTAAGGCTAACCCTGGTTCACCTGTGTTGCTATAACCCGAGTTAGCCCAACCCAGACCATAAATAGAGTTGTTTTCTAAATTCTTTATCATTTTTAAACATGAATTCGAATGAACAAGATCTCGTATCAGCTTTGGCTTCCACTGTAGCTGAGAAAGTTCAATCCTTAAAAATGTCCTCAATTCAAGGTAACGATGCACATATTGAAGTTGGGAGGGATCTAATGTCATGGTTACAGTTTAGTATAAAAAACTTGAATGGTGCAGCTGACCATACTTATGGAATCACTTTCGATAAAGGAAGCGAACAATTTAAAATGGGTACACAGTCAGTTAAATTTGAAGTAAATAACATCTTGATTGACGGTAAGGTATATCCTGGGTCATCTGATCTATTTGAGTTAGTGTTTATTAGGAAACCCATAAAAACATCAATTAAAGACTATAGAGATGGAGATTTGGATTCGTACAGGGAAATGTTGCTGCAAAAAAAATCCTATATAAATCCTAATAATGGAATGGTGAAAGGAAGCAGGGGTCTTAAGTATAAAAACATTATTAAACCTTTAATTAACGTTTTAACACCAATAAGTGAGGGAAGTAGTACAATGTATGTAAATAATCCAGTAGACAGTACTTCTCGTCCTAGGAAACGTTCAAAGACTCCAGATAGGTTACCTGTAAAATTAGGTGGGTATCACGTGGATGAGATTGAAAACAATTCACTTGATGCAAATAAGGGTGGGGAGACGTATAGTTCAAATGAGCAAGATTACTTTGATAGTAGTTCAGACGATGGAAATGAAATGGATGAAGTAAGGAGACAAGTATACAGGGATAATTTAAAATTTTCAAAGGTTAATTACTCGAGCTGGGACGATCCTAATCAATTAGTAGACAGGTTGCGTTTGTTGATTGCCTCAAAAAAGGCGGGAAACACTGACCATGACAGTGAGATTATTACAATATTAGAAGAACTTAAAGGAGCGCGGATTATTAAAGACTATAATAACTTCCAATTGTAGAAAGAAGCATTTATAGACTTAAGTTTTAAAATTTAACGACTCCTAATAAGGTTTTAACTGTTACTGTTTCAAATAGTTGCATACTACAACACATGTACTATCAATGGCACCATATAGTAAAAAAATAAATAAAAAAATAAAAAAAGATAAAAATAAAAAAAGTTTGTTTTAAATAGTAAATCTTTAGCTTGAAAATAGTCCGTTTTCAAAAAGTATTTGTTATAAACAATAAATGTAGGTTTTCCTAGTAATATCAAACGTGTGTCTAGCTCTGAATGTTACAATTTTATCCACAGACTGTTTGGTGTGACGTAATTGGATGGGATGTAAGTACCTGTTTCCTAATTAATAACATTGTTGTGTGTTCTTGAAGAAATTCAACATGAGCCTGTCGTTTATATATGTGATACTACGGTCTCGTAATCTGTAGTTCCATGATGTGTGTGGGCTCTGGGGTCGTCTGACGGTCCGTAACCCAGTGTGTGTTTGTACAGAGTGCAATCACTGTACCATCGAGGTGAGGGCGGCCCACATTTAATAAAAAAAAAGCCCGACTGTTCTCTAAGGCAGCTTTAAAAGGTGTAAGACCTGAGGCAGTCCTGCAGCTTGGGGCTGGGCTAATCCCCGTAAGACCTTGAGTCGCAGTCCGGGCCCTCGTACGGTACGTGTATCTGAATGTGTGGGCTCTGGAGTGACCTGACGATCCGTAACCCATGAATGGTTGAAATGATAGATAAGATTGATTTCTTCAATTGCATCAACTGTGGTATTTTGTAACCTTCCAATCACTTTCCTCAACTTGAACCAAACTCTTGCGTCACCTAACCTGTCTTGCTTATTGCTAACTTAATTTCAAACATAGAGTGAGATACACGTTTATTATTGCTAGATGGGGTCTCCGTACCAACAGGTTTATTTGACCTAGGCCTGTTGGGAGCCTCGACCCGAGGTACATCACTCAACATTTCCAAAACTTAGATAAATATAAACGTTAATATGAGTGAGCCTCAAAAGTAGTGACCCCTGAGATGGTAGAGGAGGTTGACGTTCCTTCAGGGGCTTTTTAACTAACATTCTACCGGTCAATGTCTATGTATACAATTGTTTTCGTTGTGTGGTCTTGTAATTACAGATATAAGAAGTAGTCTAGTACGTACGTTGTTGGTTTAGCTACACTTTTGTTGGATATGAGAAGCATGGAAAGAGCTTTAAAAAAATCTTGTAATTAGAGTTATATAAGGAGAATCAAGAAAGCCTACACAAGGATATATAGTACGATAATTCCTATCAAACTGATGGATTTCTTGTGTAAAGCTAAGTGTTTATGTATTTTGCTATATTACACGTAACACCCGAGACAAACTTCATGTAGAACAATCTAAAACAGCAGACTTATGCTAAATGGGTTCAGAACATGTGTCTACAGAACAACGGGGAAGTGAGAACTTACATGTTTCAAGGTCACTCTCCTGAGCTGAAGCAAGTAATCATCATCTTGCGTAATATTATGTCGGTAGGTTGACAATCTACTCACCGATCGAGTTCGCACGGGTTCAGCCTCTACAATGTCACCAGACTGGTTTTTTACTCATTCAGTGTAAGGAGCAGTTGAGTGCTGCTTTTATTTATCATCAAGCTATGTGAAGTTGGTTCGGTATTGTTGAACCTTAAAGATTAAATATGATGTTTGGTAAGCTAAAGGTCTGGTAGTTAATGGTTATATGTATAGAGGGAAATAAGGTTTAAGATAGTACGTTATATAGACTGACCACTAGTAGTGCTAATCGCAGGACATCACTAGAGTGCCCTAGTTTGTCAGTAACAAGTGGTTCGGGTTCCACATCATCTAGTTTGTCCTAGATACGCTAAGGAAACCTTACACAAGTCAACATATAATTCTCATTTATTACTAATAATGATTTGAAACAACCTGATAGGATGTCCTAAGCTATTAAACATAACTAAATATGTAATAAAGTATATACAAGTTATTCTGAAAGAAGTTTTATAAGACCATGTATGCTACGACCGAGCAAGGCTTTGTTCTCTATACATTACATAGTCACTAACGTACCGTAGCTTAGGTACCACATGAATATAGCATTAAATCTAATGATATATGAAATCAGTATTTAAATGCAGTAATGTAATTATCAATACGGTTTTAAAAAATATGCGTTAATAGAAATACAAATAAGTATACGGGGTTTAGGTTGGGTTAGGTTAGGTTAGGTTAGGTTAGGTTAAGTTAGGTTAGGTTAGGTTGATAGCTCCAGTGAGAGGGGGGTGGGGGAGGGGGAAGGGGGAAGGGCTGGTTATCGATTTGACGCAGAAATCCTAAATCTTAACGGCATTATCCTCATTATTTCACTACTACAAGGTCATTAGAACCTCATTAAAAACTCGTTCAGGTCAATTAGAACCTCATTAAAAACTCGTTAAGATCAATTAGAACCTCATTAAAAACTCGTTAAGGTCATTAGAACCCCATTAAAAACTCGTTAAGGTCAATTAGAACCTCATTGAAAACTCGTTAAGGTCAATTAGAACCTCGTTAAGGTCATTAGAACCTCGTTAAGGTCATTAGAACCTCGTAAGGGTCATTAGAACCTCGTTAAAAAACTCGTTAAGGTCATTAGAACCCAATTAAAAACTCGTTAAGGTCAATTAGAACCTCATTGAAAACTCGTTAAGGTTAATTAGAACCTCGTTAAGGTCATTAGAACCTCATTAAAGTCATTAGAACCTCGTTAAAAAAACTCGTTAAGGTCATTAGAACCCCATTAAAAACTCGTTAAGGTCATTAGAACCTCATTAAAAAAAACTGACCTAGCCGACTCGTCATGGGGCGAAAACTCTTCATGGGGCGTTTGTGAACCGCTATATCCCTACTACTGTGTGGGCCACTTTTGGTATGACTTCAATGAAAGATTACCATGATCTCTATCTCATGACTGATGTTCTCCTATTGGCAGGCTCTGGGAGTCGGGTACGCTAACCACTGGACCACGGGGTTGATAACTTTTTGTCTAGTTTGTTTAATATATATTTATGTTTTAGGAAATTGGTGCTGGGAGCGCTGGTAGCAGCGCACAGCTGTTTCAAGTGGCAATTCCTCGCACATGCATCGTAGGCAAAGAGCGTACGAAGGAAGCCACATAGAGTATATGAAATATTACATTTGTTATAGTATAACAGAGTGTATTTTATATAGTATAACAAGGGAAAGGCCGCCATCTTTCCGGTGAGGGAATTTTTGGGAGGGAATTTTCCCACGGAGTACTGGGTGTGAGTTGGCGGGAAGGGAAAAGACGCCATCTTGGATCCGGCTGGGGCCGCCACAATGGTTGAAGAAAAAGTACTTGTAGGAGTTCTTCTGTTAGTTCCTTAGTATGATTGATCCATGTTTTTAACCCGGGTTTTACTAACCCACGTTGATTTAACCCGGGCTTTAATAACCCACGTTGTGTTAACCCGGGTTTTATTAACCCACGTTGATTTAACCCGGGCTTTAATAACCCACGTTGTGTTAACCCGGGTTTTATTAACCCACGTTGTGTTAACCTGGGTTTTATTAACCCACGTTGATTTAACCCGGGCTTTAATAACCCACGTTGTGTTAACCCGGGTTTTATTAACCCACGTTGATTCAACCCGAGCTTTAATAACCCACGTTGTGCTAACCCGGGTTAGTTAAACCCAGACTGTAAATAGAGTGCATTTTGGCTAAGAGTACATTTTATATAGTATAACAAGGGAAATTTGGCAGGAAATTTGGGAGGGGAGGGTGGTAGCACTGTGTCCGGCCGCCGTCTTGGATCCGGGACCGCCGCCTTGGACAAAAAAAAAAAAAGTTCATTTTATATAGTATAGCTAAGAATGTATTTTATATAGTATAACATGGTAAAAGTTAGGTTAAGAGTGTATTTTATATAGTATGACGTGGTAAATATTAGGTTAAGAGTGTTTTTTATATAGTATAACAAGGAAATTTGGCTGGGAAATGTGAGGTTAGGAAAAGTGAGGTTAGAAAATTTGGCGGGAAACATGGGCGCTGCCATCTTGGATGACGTCACAAAAAAATGGACCAATCAGAGTATAGATTTACTATAGAGTATAAGAGAAAATAATGCATTTTATATAGTATAACAAGGCTAAAAGTGTATTTTATATAGTACAAAAAGGGAATTTTGAGGGAAATTTGGGAATTTGAGGGAAATTTTGGGAGGGAATTTTCCCACGGGGTACCGAGTCTGAGTTGGCACGGGAGGGAAAAGACGCCTTATTGATCAAAAAAAAAAGTTCATTTTATATAGTATAACAAGGCTAAGAGTGTATTTTATATGGTATAACATTGTAAAAGTTAGGTTAAGAGTGTATTTTATATAGTATGATGTGAGAAAAAAGTTCATTTTATATAGTATAACAAGGCTAATAGTGTATTTTATATAGTACAAAAAGGGAATTTGAGGGAAATTTGGGAATTTGAGGGAAGTTTTGGGAGGGAAAATTCCCAACAGGTTGGCAGGAATGGGGGCAGCCATCTTGGATCCGGGACCGCCATCTTGAATCCGGTCACGTGACCTTCCCCCACCACCGACTCACCGTTTGACAAAAAACTCACCTTTGACCTTTGACCTTTGACCTTGACCTTTGACCTTGACCTTTGACCTTGACCTGCTCACATGACGAAAACTCCTCATGGGATGTTGGTAAATCGGCGTTTCCCTACTACTCATGTACTAGATAAACAGCTATTTAAGGATATAATGCATTTACTAGATAAACAGCTATTTAAAAATATAATGCATGTACTAGATAAAAAGCTATTTAAAAATATAATGCATGTACTAGATAAACAGCTATTTAAGGATATAATGCATGTACTAGATAAACAGCTATTTAAGGATATAATGCATGTACTAGATAAACAGCTATTTAAGGATATAATGCATGTACTAGATAAACAGCTATTTAAAAATATAATGCATGTACTAGATAAACAGCTATTTAAAAATATAATGCATGTACTATATAAACAGCTATTTAAAAATATAATGCATGTACTAGATAAACAGCTATTTAAAAATATAATGCATGTACTAGATAAACAGCTATTTAAAAATATGTCATTTAGTATGTAAAACGTACAAAGTTAGTTGTATTTTATTGTCATGTCTCACGTTACAGTATGGGCTACGTATTTGTTTAGTAATAATTTTAATTTGTTTAAAAAAATAACTTTTAAAATATAGTAACTCTGATTTAACTGTAATGAAATTATGAAATTTTATAATACTAACAATCTTCTTTATAATTTTATTATAATGTATCTTATTATAACCTTCAAAATAGTAATTCAATATAAGAGTCACACAATGTTCTTAATCTCTGTTTTTAGTAAAGAGTTATTTACACCGTTTTAAAATAAATTACAAACTATACTAGTATTATATCCTTATTTAAAAAGAAAGAACCAACCCAGTGTTTTTGTTTTTAATTAGTTTAAATAGACTCGCACTATTTTTTCTAAATATACTGTCTGTCCTAAATAAGTAAAACAAAAAATAAAAGCTATAGTAAGTGGTATTTTTTGTTACAAATATTTCTACTATTTGGAATACCCTACATACAGTATATTGTGTTTCATTGACATTTTGAATATTGTACAGAAAAAAATCCCAAGACTTGACCAATAACTGTAAGAAGAATAATAAGGTGTACATGTAACATATATAAGTTATATATTTCGTATAGACTCTACAAATAAGTGCAGCCTGTTTATTATATTCACGATAATTGCATTCTTTTGTTGTATTGGTTTTATATTTTCTTTTAGTAACTGAACAGCACCTTTCATTGGCTCTTTTAAGTGGTGAACAGCACCTTTCATTTACTATTTTATGTATTTTCCGTACATAAAACTAAAATTAATTTTAAAAAATACAATGATACATATCATTTTGATAAATTATTATTATCAATGTCATCAATTGAAATGTCCTATCAATTGATAGGACATTTCAATATTTTTTTCAATATGTTTTTATATTAAAAAAAAGTTTCATTTTTAAAAAAATATTTATAATTATAATTTAGAGACACTTTTTAAAAGAATGTTTAAAATATACTTTTTACACTCAAAATTTGCCGTCTATAATTTGAACGTAAATTACCTAAAAATTTTTTAAATTTATTATACATTCTATATTATACTTATCATACTGAAACAGTGAACATAATGACAAGAATTGTTAAGTAGAAGTACGTCTAATGAAATATCAAAATAAGTCTAAACACAATCATTATCCTGCGTATTGAATAAACTATTAAATGTATTGCCAACGCCTAAAAAAATCTTATTAGAAATTATCTTAAAGAAAATTGTAAATCCTAAGGTAAGTAATACACCATGCAGGAAGTGACCATGTTTCCGGTTTGTTGACTAATTGTTAGAAGAAATATAACTTTCTAAACCACTATATTTAACAAAATTATATTTTTAAAGAAGACGTTTTATTAGTTACAATATTTAAAGTGAAGACTCGGATTACTCATTTTTGTTAATGAGCTACACATCACATCATTTTTTTAACATCATCTTCTGCCAAAACGTGATATGAAAGTTTAGTATAGTTTTCCAAAGAACAATAAAAGAAGTAGCATGTATGGCTGTAGAAAGCTGCATTTCGCAACTGAGTGCCGCCTTATGCCCAATATACCTGCCTATTATTAAATCAGAGGTATTAAATAAAATTCAAAATCCAAAATTAACAAGTGACTAAACAATGTTAGTCAACATTTATATAGTATATATTCAACTATTTTAATTGA